>CAXKVX010004276.1:0-24598 GCA_964058865.1 Eleocharis quinqueflora
AAATAAAAAAATAAAAAAATCAGAGAACTGTTCTTAATCTAGTGGCAAAAAAATAACGGGCTCCAAATAAAAGTTTCGAATTCGAAATCCAGTGAAAGTCAAAGACCACTGAGAGACTTTAGATCACTTTGAATAATATTTGAGGACAAAGACTACTCATCTATTTCTCAAAAAAAAAAATCGTAAAAGTTATATTTTGGTACTTTCTCATAAACTAAGGGTAAATGTTCCGAGTATTGAAATTCGCAAGACAAACAAGCTGGATGCCGTCTGTTATGAGAATTTTTTCTGTAAAAATAACAAAAAGCAGCAAAAAGAAAACTTCAGACAAAACTGCATGATACAGAAAAATGAGTCCACTAACAGTTTTCCAATATTTGTTCTTCACTTTAGTCCTCCTAAGTTCTAACTAACTTTCTAAAAAGAAAAAGTCAAATAGCCAAATCTGAATAAAAATGAAAAGTGAAACAGTCAAATGTGAATACAAATAAAAAGTTGGACTGAGTTTGGGTGCATTCTTCTGAACGCTTTCGCCTTACACACTGTCATGAATGTTTTACACATAATACATATGATGTAGACTAAATAAATCAGGTGTTCATACTAAATAAAGCAGGTGTTCAGATTAGATGTTTGAAGACTGTTTTGCAATATTTCAAATTTGTTTGCACATAATGCATGGAGTGCAGACTAAATAAAACATGTGTTCAGACTAAATAAAACAAGTATTCATACTAGTTGTTTCAAGTCCGTTTTGCATAGAATGCATGGAGTGCAGACTAAATAAAATAGATGGGCAAACTAAATATGACAGGTGTTCATACTAGTTGTTTCAAATATATTTTTACACTATTTGAAGCATTTTTTTGAAAAAAATTTGAACAAAAAAAGGTGCAGAAAAATTAAAAAGGCGATTTTGAGGTTTTAGAAGCGTTTTTGGGGTCAAAACGGCGTTGTTACGAATCAAAAGTGCTCATACGTGCGAATCAGAGTTACAAGTCAAAAATTACGTCCGTTCGAAGATCAAACGTATGAAACGTTATTTTTTGCTTGTTTTTTTTGTCAAAAGAAACATTTAAAATGATTAAAACAATTAAAGTATGCTAATAATAACTAAGAATGTGGTCATACTAACCTCTCAGGTGATCAAACCAACTAATAATATGGTGTTCATACTAGCTTCTCAAGTGCTCATACTAGCTAAGAATGTGGTCATACTAACTCCTCTGATGGTCATCCTAAATAAAATATGTGGTCATACTAACTAAGGATGTGATCATATACTAGTTCCTCTGGTGGTCATACTAAATAAATAGGTGGTCATACTAACATCTCAGATGGTTTAAAACTGATTCAGAAACACTTGCCATGAAAGACATCCCTTATGCGTCCGTTGTAGGCAGTCTCATGTATGTTCAAGTGTGCATGAGACTGGACATAGCCTTCATTACAGGAATGCTAGGGCAATATTTAAGTAGTATAGGAATGAAGCAATTGGAAAGCAGCAAAGAGGGTGCTGAGGTACCTGAAGAAAACAAGAGACTATATGCTCACATATCGGAGATCGAAAAAGCTCGAGGTCATTGGATATATCGATTCTGATTTTGGAGGCTGCGTAGATAGCATGAAGTCGACATTGTGATACATCAACATGATGACAGGCGGAGCTGTGTCGCGGAAGAGTGCTAAACAGACACTCATAGCACATTCTACCATGGCAGCCGAGTTCATTGCATGCTACGAAGCCTCAAACCATGGCGTGTGGCTCAAGAATTTTGTCACTAGGTTACAAGTGATTCCAACCATCAAGAGGCCACTTATGTTGATGTGTGACAATAATTCGGCCATACTCTATGCGACAAACAACAGAAGCTCGACCAAGTAAATGCCCAAGATTTGAACTTGTCTCATGATAATGCCGAGCTGAGTTAGTTCGTCTCGCTATCAGATCACGAGCTGAGACCTCAACTCGAGTCTGTCTCATTAAGACTCGACCTGACTTGTCTGACTCACTTGTCTGGCTGGTGTACAATCAGCGAGGGAGTCAAGAGCAAAAAGGGGTTTAGGGGGAATTCGTATTCTCTGAAATTAGAATACATGTCCGTCTTCTGATTCTTAATGCTGCTACAACGTTTTTAATATGTTCGTACAGTAATTACTACAGCGTTGCTGTAATGTTCAATAAGTAAAACTATTACTCTCTCCCAGAAGGCATAGGGGCAATCGACCTCCCCAATAAAAGAATGGTCTCATAATACCGTACACCTTCAAGAAAACCGAAATCGCGTGGAGTAGCCCGGCGACTTTGTCTAGATCATCTCTCTCTTTAGAGTCGCCTCTCTGCTGCTCCACTGCCAAAATCCCTTTCTCTACTTTTCTCTTATCCCTCTTCTTTCTCCATCTCTCTCTCTCTCTCTCTCTCTCTCTCTCTCTCTCTCTCAATGCTCCATTTCCCAACTATAAAACGCATCAACTACCTTGCCCCCATGCTGGTTTCAACGTTGCTCCTAATCCTCCTCCTCTCAGGCTCCCTCGAATTCCCCTCTCTCTCGTCCCCACTTCCTCTCACCCCCACTCTTCCTCTCTCTAACTCCAACAAGATCTCAACCGCTGTCGATTCAATCGGGTCCCGTACCAGCGACCCCTTTACGGACCTCCTTCCCGCCTTCTCCGAGTGGGATTCTCAAGTCGGGTGTGACAAATTTGAGCAGAAGTTTGAATTTTGGAAGTCTAATTCTTCAGCAATACAGGAAATGGACAGACAATATTGTGACACGTGGCAGAAAGAGGGCCGGCGCCGGCATGTTAGTGTGCTTGTCAGAAAATGGACTTGGATACCAGATAATTTGGATGGGATTTACTCATGCGGTTGTGGATTAAGTTGTGCTTGGAGCAAATCACCGGTTGTAGTCGATCGACCTGATGCTTTGCTCTTTGAGAGTTCAATGCCTCCTCGTTTTGTAATCATTTGATCTTCCTGATTGGTTGTTCATGCAAATGGATTCAGATTAATATCTATTTTGGGGAACTATATGTTTCTGTTCTATAGTTTCGACATTTATTAAATTTTGTATGTTTTCTTGTTCTCAGAGGAATACAGGAGATCCCCAACGTGTGTACTTGGATCTGGAGGCGAGTAGAAAGCGGACAGGTTTTGAGGACATATTTATCGGTTACCATGCAAGTGATGATGTTCAAGTTACATATGCAGGGAAATCATTTCACATTGGTCGGAATTACCACGTGTCTCCAGAAAAAAGAAATGTAAGGGAAATGCAAATCACATAGGGAAAAATAAAATTGTGTCCATACATTTGATGTCAATTCAATAAAGGCAAAAACTTAGGTACACCATTCTAGGTGCTCCCTAGGTACTCCAATCAATCTGTACCATTCAAATGCATCAAGATTCGCACCATACATTCCAATCAAATGGTACGGATTGATTGGAGTACCTAGAGAGCATCTAGAATGGTGTACCTAAGTTTTTGTCTTCAATAAAACCTGACCTGGTTGTTTTTTATTTCGCAAAATTACCAAAATTGATAAACAATGTAATTGAGATGGTTGTTCAGTTCTATTGTTATTTGGATAATTTATTATGGTCAGTTCAGTGCTCAATTGCTTGAAAAACTAGTTATGGCCCCCCATAACCTCAGAAAGCACTTTGTTATTGCAGAATATTGTGATTATATCCTAGAACTTGATTCAGGTACCAATGGTTGATTTTGATGCCAAAATATATATGCTGGTACTGGGAGTCAGTGTTCCAGTACACTGGATCAGTGCAGTCTTTCTATGGCCTATAGAAATAAACATAAAAAGAACAACGCATAGCAATAAAGGTAAAATTTTATCCTGAAATTCAAGTGCAAAAGTTTACAATTGATCATTTCTCCTTTGGAATCAGGATATTTTAGTTTACTGGTCCTCGTCTCGGTGCCTCCCACAAAGAGATGGCTTGGCAAAAAGATTTCTCTCTCTCATCCCCCACCACTCCTTTGGCAAGTGCCTCAACAATGTGGGCGGCCTCGACCTATCTCTTGCTTTCTACCCAGACTGTGCTATGTCCAAATCCCCCATCTGGTGGGACCACCTTCATTGTGCCATGTCCCATTACAAGTTTGTCCTTGCCATTGAAAACACATTTACTGACAGCTATGTGACTGAGAAACTCTTTTATTCTCTTGAGGCTGGCTCAGTACCGATATATTTTGGTGCACCAAATGTGTGGGAATTTGTGCCCCCAAACTCCATCATTGATGGGTCAAAGTTTGAGTCTGTTGAGGAATTGGCAAATTATGTGAAGAAGGTTGGAGAGGATCCAGTGGCTTATGCAGAGTTTCATGCGTGGAGACGGTGTGGGGTCTTGGGTAATTACTGGAGGGTCAGGGAGATGAGTCTTGACACTTTACCATGCCGCTTGTGCCAATTGGTTGATAGGAGGAGGAATGATAGGGGTTCATGAGATGAGGTTAATTTTGTGTTTTGTTTGGAAATTTCAGACATGCCCTTATGAAACTTGAAACTATTGCATATACAAGATATCTCTAAAAATAAAAAACACGATGAGCTGGTAGGGGCCCATTATGAATGGGAAAATTTTAATCAGATGCTCGTTGCTTTCCTCAAATTAATCCACATAGTCTAATTAGTAACAGAACCAAAAGTAGAGGTAATTTACCATCTTTTCAAAAGAGTGGGTGAAAAGGGTATTTTATTCTTAGCTGTAGGTGTATTGTGCAATGTTTCTTTCTTTGTTGGGCATAAGTTCAAGTGAACCAAGCATAAAAGTTGTGTGGTTGATTTTTGATTTGATTGTAATACCAATATTTCCAGTAATAGAAACAGGTCTTTATGACCACCTTTTTGAAAAAGCAAAAAAGACTGAAGTTAAGGAGAAACCTGGAGAGATTTTGTCAAACCTGATATATGTTATGGATTTCTGGTAAGCAGTACCTACATATGCCAAGGTGCCTCTGTATTAGTATTCCTATAGCAATATTGGTCAAACTGCATGCAGTTTATCGTGGGCAAGTCGCACTTTCTGGTACCAGACATAGATGATGACATCTGATCATTTTTTCCCTTTTTTTAGATTAGACTATCTGATCACATTTTATAGATTATCATTATGAAACAAACAATAGCATGCACAAAGCGGTACCAGCCTTCAGAGGCTTCCATATTCATAGTAGCTAGATTTCTGATGCCTTTGCATTTCAATTTTCTTTGTATCAGGTCAAGCACCTTCTCGAATGAGTTATTGACCAGCCTTATTGGTTAATATTTATAGGAGATGGACACAAGTTGATCAATTGGTAGTCCGCGAGCATTACTAGAACGTAGTTACTCTGCAAATAGTTCTGTTGTAGCATGCTCATTTGTCTTGTCTTATCTGTGTATGTATATGTAAACATTTTTGTAACAGGTGATTATAATTGTGGGCATTTGTTTCTGTTTAGAGAGAGAGGGTGATATTTCCTGGAGGTGTCAAATTATAAGCATTAGCGCAGGTCAGATTTACTGATAGGATAGTGCCAGATTTAACGATAGTATATAATTATAGAAGAATATTAGTAATGGATTAGAGCAAATAGTAACTTGGTAAAATTCTTCTGAAGAAGAAATATATTGGCAACAAAAAAAATGTTTAAAATAGATATTAGACCTTAATACTATCTTTTTTTTTTCATGGAAATGCAAATGATATAGAAGAGCAAGTTCAAATATTTTTGTTGAGATTAATGATACAGTAGTATCAACAACAATATCAAAATCTTTAGGCCCAATTTGCGTCTTTAGTCTCAAACAATTAGATAGGCGGGAAATGAAATTCAATTTGAATAATAAAAAATCAATATAAATAATAATATAATAACAAATAATAAAATGATAATAAAAATAGTAGTAATAATAATAATGATAATATTAATAGTGATGATAATAATAATAATAATAATAATAATAATAATAATAATAATACACTACTCTACCATAAGTTTGAACTAGCTTTTTATGTATTTAATTCTTGATTAAATTCATACAATTGTACTATTACTTCTAAACTTTAGTCTATGTCATGATTCTAGTATGTAAATCGCTAACTATTTTGTATTACTATCTTACGTCAATTCTTTAGAGACATTTAATGTCTTTAAGTCTCTTTTACTACTTCATCTCATGTTAATTTCGATCGATCCTTGCATTTTCTCGTATTTTCGATGCAACTTAAAACTCCACTACGTACTGGTGCATCAGAAGGCTTCTGCTGAATATGCTAATATCATTTCCAACGATGTTAAACAAATTTCTCTTCAATCGATGCAATACCGACCTTGTTACGTACATCGTCATTTTTAATGCGATCTATTCTGATATGCTCACATATATATCGTAACATACTTAAATACGCATATCTGCCATAATGATTTAGTAGTTTATGATATTCAAATTATTAAGAAATTTATTTCTACTTATGTTAAGAAGCTTTAGGTACATTCTTTAATAGAACTGGTAGTGCATGTGTTTCAACACCTCCGATCAATACAACACCTTTCTACTAAGCATAGCGAAGAAACCAACCTGGTGCATGCCGTGTTACTGATGTATGCCTGTATGCTATTTTCTTTTAATTCATTATTCGTATGATTGCAACACACATCACTTCAAATTAAAAATGAACCTGAAAAAAATCGAATGCATACTTTCCGAAATGGTCAGAAATTTTCAAGAGAGAATGAACAGTTTTACTGAATAAACATTGTAGCAACGTTGTAGCAATTACTGTACGAACATGTCAAAAATGTTGTAGCAATTACTGTACGGACATGTCAAAAAGGCTGTAGCAATTTTTGTTATTGTTATTGTCATTGTTCTTGTTTTGTTTTATTTTGTTATCTTGTTTGTTATTTTTCTTGTTATATTGTTTGTTCATGTTCTTGTTTTTGTGCTAACTATTGTTATTGTTTTTGTGCATGTATCTTGTTTTGTTTTTGTTATTGTTATTGTTTATTTTTTTGTTGTTTTTGTTGTTGTTTTTATGTTCTTGTTTTTGTTCTTGTTTTTCTTGTTATTGTTATTGTTTTTATTGTTATATTGTTGTTCTTGTTCTTGTTTTTGTTGTTGTTTTGGCATTTGTTATATTGTTGTTGTTCTTATTCTTGTTCATGTTTGGATATTATTATCGTTCTTATTATTGTTTTTTATATTGTTTATTGTTATTGTTATGGTTCTTGTTTTTGCTCTTGCTCTTGCTATTGTTATATTGTTTATAACAAGAACAAAAAAAAACATGGTTATTGTATTTTGTTTATTTTGTTTATTGTTATATTGTTCTTGTTCTTGTGTTGTTATTGTTATTATTTATATTTATTTTTCTTGTTCTTGTTCTTGTTCTTGTTCTTGTAGTTTTTATTGTTATATTTGTTTTTTTTTGTTGTTGTTCTTTTTTGTTGTTGTTGTGATTATTGTCATTGTGCTTGTGATTGTTCTTGTTATTGTTATTTTATTAATTATTATTATTATTGTCATTGTCGTTATCATTGCTATTGTCATTGCTATTGTCATTATCGTTGTTGTTGTCTTTATTATTGTTATTGTTCTTGTCATTATTATTGTCAATATTCTTATTTTTTTCCTTTTTATATTGTTAGTTCTTTTTCTTGTTATTGTTATTGTTTTTGTTCTTGTTCTTGTTTCAGTTTGTGTTTTTTGTTTATGTTATTGTTCTTGTTCTTTACTTGTATTTGTTGTTCTTGTTCTTTATTTTGTTCTTGTTATTTATTCTTATTTTTGTTCTTGTTCTTGTTATTATTATTGTTATTGTTATTTAAATGCCTCAATTTCTTTGTGCTTTCATCATGTCTCCAAATTTTGATCAAAATGGAGTTGAGAATAAAGTAGAGTTGATTAGTAAAGATTTTGAAGGTATGATGAAGTCAAAAAATAGAGGCATTTGAACTTTCTTTTGTTATTCTTATTGTTATTTTTAATAACTTGTTATTCTTATTTTTTATTGTTATTGTTATTGTCATTAATTTGTTATTGTTATAGTTATTAACTTGTTATTGTTATTTTTATTGTTTTCGTTATTGTTATATTATTTTTGTTCATTATTTGTGTTTGTTGTTTGTTGTTTTTTTTCTTGTTCTTGATATTTATTCTTGTTTTTTTAATTGATTTTGTTATTATTCTGATTATTGTTATTATCATTATAATTGTCATGATACTGAATATCATGTTTTTAATAATATATTTGATTATTAGAAAAAAAAAGTTGCCGAGTAATATATGATATGGCTAATATATTAATATGAAATTTAACTTCTTCATTGGAAATGCAGTCTCGTTCGAACCTTAATTGACACAAAAAAATCAAAATTCGCTCGTACTAGTCCCCACGTGGCTTGACACCGTGTAGACCTGTCTAACGTGCGTAACGATCACGAAAGAGAGTAGTTTCGTTAATTGTTCTGTTTAATGAACGATTAAAAAAATTTATTTCCTTAATCGTTTCGTAAAGAAAACGATCAAAACGAGCGAATTTTGATTATGGAGAGTACATTTTCCGCTTTCCTTATAATAGTTAAAACTATATTGCGCAAGTTAAGTTGTACTATTGTTATATCAGCAGAAACTAACAAAATCAAACGTGGGGCAAGTTATATTGAAACAAGAGACGAAGCCAAATACACCATAATATTTCACTGCACGACTCATAGTTGTTTCTATTATTTTGAATTATAAGCATATTTTTGTAATATATTTTTTTTCAAAAGCATAATAATGTGGACAATCTCAAAAATTTTGGAACCAGGGAGCAGCTGCCCGTCCTGCCCTCACCCTCCATGCTTTGCACACAATCACCACCCCCAAAAGCTCCATATATATGCTAATTAAAATACAAAAAAAAATATCCATTACCTCCAGACTTAGTCTAGCAGTTGAATAATCAATCAATCAATCTATGCATGTTCTTTCCTTTAGGAAGATTCTTAACAATAATCTATCACTGCTACATTTTAAGTCCATGAAGATGATCTCTTAATAACAGGTTTTATAGCCTTATCTTCTTCTAGTGCAATCATGCCGAGATTTGACGGGTCCTCAAGCATCATCTTTGCTACCAAATAACCGGCAACAGACCATGTCTGATATTTGCGTGATTGCTTACCAATGTACCGACCAAGCCTGCCGTCGTAATATTCGGGCCAGCCATCTTTCAGAAGACGTTTCTCAGCCAGATCTATTGCTCTTTTGGCAATATGCGGTCTTCCCGTCTTGATGCAAGCAGCTGTCAGCAACCATAAAAGAACTGCATTGGAAAAAAGATTGTGAATTTTTCAGATTTTTCCGGAATATTTGGACCTTTCTTAGATGACTCTTAAGATTGTAAGCCTTTAATAAGTCAGTACATGATACATTTATTCTGGAGCTGGTGGTATACAGGTTGAACTAAGCAAAAACAAGAACATACAAGCGCACCGTTGTCATTGGAAATTTCAGGGGCAAGGGCACTAGAATCTACAATTTGTCTTCATGAATGTCGAATGTTGGTTACTTACCAGTAAGACGTGATGAAGATGCATAATGAGGTATATTCTTATGACAAAATAGTAAAACATACCATTAAAGCAAAAAGGACACAATGTTCCACCAAAAAAACAATCAATATACACCGATGCTATTCCATACTAACCTGGCCATGATCCTCCATTGTGATAACTCCATCGAGTATTCTTCGGATCACAACCTGTTACAGACTTCCACTCATGTCCATCAATTGCTGGGAAACAAGCTTTAAGTGGCATCTCACCCACAAGCTCCTCCCATCTCTCCTCGATCAGATCCATTATTGCAACACTTTGTTCAGGGGTAGCTAGAGAAGCCAAAATTGCAACACAATTCCCCAAAGCAAACCACCTAAAATCCATCCGTGCCGGGCTGACATTCCCAATGAAATAACCGCCTCGGTTTGGCATGAAATCGAAAAGCCAGTCAGGGATTGAATCAGGGATTACATTGAATTTATTGACTGCAGTGTGAGAGTATTCCTCAGTCTTGTACCGGTAGATCACATTGAGTTGTTGGAAATCGAGCCAGAAGTAACTGCGCATATGGTAGCTCAAGGCATGCAAACGGGTCACGATACGTTCCAGCAACTCCTTGCCTTCTCCTTCTGGTTTAAGCATAGTCAGTGCACAGCGGAGTGCCATAAAGAAAAGGGATTGAATTTCTATCGGGTACCCATAAATTCCCTGCATCAGAAATAAAATTACATGTAACAAGGATAAAGTACAAATAGTTTAAACATTTATTAGTGTACAAAAGGATTAAAATTGTAATCTTCCCATTACCACAACTAAAAGGCCAAAACTTTCAAGGAAATACTATGCAGTATTTATGACAATGGTAGAATTTTAAATGTTATTCTTATTCTTAGCTTTACTTTAAAATAGAAAAGGACAAACAAAAAAAATGTCATCATGTTGAGAGCAGAAAAATATGAATGTGCTGATAATACCATTCGGCGATCAATCATGCAACAACCATCAGTGCAGAGCAAGGTTGGGAAAGTATCAAATCCCTCAGATAAGCAAAGTGATAGTACAAGCTGAATGCCTCTTTGGCAATCTTGAGTCTCTGACAGGGTTGTATCACCTGTTGACCTTGTAAAGAGAACCAAAAATAATAATAAAAGATACTTTCTAGCAAGAAAATTTAATTGAGAATGTAACAGCAGAGTAAGCTCAGTTCATATTCTCCTATGCTCTTCATATCAAACAGATGCACACTACGTAACATGTTAAGAGCATGGACAACATTTTTCTGCTGTCAATCTGTGAGTAACGAAAAAGGCTTCCTAACACACCTTGTGTACGCACGCAGTAGGATAATCCACCAAAAACCTGAGTCTACTGGTGCAACCCTGCCGATTGCACTCTCTCCAAAGTCTGCCACAATGGTATCAACCTTTCTGCTCGGGTCATGCAACACCTTGAAACTAGCCGGCATCACCCCTTCTCCGAGCTTGAACCGGTCAATTTTCTTCTCCCAGCTTTGCAGCTGGAGGGTTTTCATGAGAAAGTTTTTCACAATGTCATACTCCCCGTTCATTAAGAAGGCCAGAGCACTTGGGACAAAGTCACGCACAAATACCTGATTTCATTTAAAATTTGAATTACAGACATGACCATTGATATTTTTCTTTTTCAGGCCAAGAATGATGTCAGGTCATATTATGTGTAGCAATTAGGAGCACGGATTCTTCAACAGCTACTGGTGCTCAATGGTGTTGACTGGATCACTTTTCCTCAATGAGTTTCAGATTGTGATTATACAGATGCATTTGAACCCTTGGGGCTTAAACATACATTTTGGCGCACAGTCAGTAAACAGGGAAGGTCGGTTGGACGCCATAACAGCACAAACTAGCACAGAAAATCTCAAATTGGAAATCAGGATTGAGAATTGCAGCAAGAGATTCTGAACCCTACTCCCCTCTCCAATTTTTATACACTTTACTGTTTAAGTCAGATATCAATTACACCATCTTATAACGTTACCATACCAGTAAGCTCACTGTTTGCCACAATTTAATACTAAAATTGTACCTGATCATAATTAAGTGCCTCCTCAGTTGCAATATCGCATGCTGCAAGTGTACCGACAGGTTGTCCCCGAAAGTAGACAATAGATCTCCTCAATGCCTCCCAGGCAGCAACCACTGTCCCGTGTGGCTCGAACATATTATCTGAAACTGAACGTGGGGTATCAAAACCGGTTTTATGCCCAAAGCCACCCATGGGCGACATGCTTTCGTGACTTTCAACCTGTCGAAGGTTTCCTGAAATAGAGCAATCGTCGAGGGATATCTTTCTTTCTATATTTAGCCTCGGGGTTCTGCTGAGATGCGACAAGTATAAGTCATCGAGCTCTGTGATGGAGAAGAGGGACGATGGTGTTTTCTTCATCCCGGATTCTATTTTATCTGAAGATTGTGTTTTCTTTAGACCGTCGTCCATTCTGCTGATCTGTTTGAAATTGGATATAAAGGGTAATTTAGCATAAATCATGAACATTGACATTATCTTTTCTGATGAATTTTGGCTCGGGACTTATTTTTTTCCATCTTCTAAAAAACATACAAGTTTAATTCAAAACAAAAGCAACAGTAAAACTATCATAAAAATGAAAACAACAAATCAAAGTAGGAAATAGGAATACTACTGATATAAAATTGAAATAAAAAGATAGAAATGCCAAGTATCATCCTTTTATTAAAATTAAATAATTGATAAAACAATGACAGAAAAACCTTTTAAAGATCTGAAGCTGAATCACGAGGAGGTTCTCCTATCAACAGCTTGGTGCGGATCCTAGGAACAGATTGTGGGGGAGGATGAATAAATACAAAATACCAAAATAAAAGGGCAAAGGAGACAAAAAGGAAGCATGGGAAGCAAAGAAAAACTATTTATAGGGAAGAAAGCAAGGGTTGGGAGAAGAGAGAGGGAGGGCAAACTTTCATTCTATTTAGTAACTCGTGAAAAGAAATTTCATATCAGACTGAGTCACCGAGGGGGTTACATACATAGAGAGAGGAGAGAGGAGAGAGTTTGCCATTTGCCAGTATTCTGAGTAGGAAAGTTCATAGTTACGTACTTACGTGCTTCTTTTTATTATATATATGGAAAAATATATAGCTTTTCTTTTCTTCTCAGTTCTCACCTTTTACATAACTGCAATAGGAAAAAAACTATGAACTGAGAAGAAAATAATGAATGCTAATTTTAGTATGCATCCAAAACTTTTATGGCGCATTTGGTATATATTTAAAAATATATATTATTTTAATTTGAAGAAATAAAATTATTAATGTATTTCCGATTATTTAGACAGAAAATGTATTGAATTTGAGTCAAATAAAATTTCATTTCACTTTTGTTATGAAGTTATTAAACCTTCACGGTTAAAAAAATTAAATTTAAATAAGACCAGAGCGGTTAATTGAAAATGTCTGTTCATTAATATTTCATTTCTCTGACATAAGAGCTGGATTGAGAGATTTTATCAGAGGGAAGAAGAATACTGAAAATGTAAAATCAGACCTGAAGCAATACCTAGTTGATGCACTAGATGAGGCTAGCTTGGAAAACTTTGACATTCTAGCATGATGAAAAGTCCATGTCTCTAAGTATACAATCTTGGCTTTGCTAGCCAGGGACATTCTGGATGTTCTGATATCGACAGTGGCATCAGAAGCAACATTTAGTACTAATGACAGAACACTATCATCAGTGAGAAACTCTTTAAATGATGAGAGTATGAAAGCTCTCATATGTGTTCAGGACTGGTTGCGTGCTTCAATCTCGATAACTTCTCATTTTAAAGTTATTTCACTTTATTAATATTTTTAATTTTACTTACTAACTTACATAAGTACATTTTCTTCTTTTTTTATGCAGAAAATGGTGGACAAGTCGGTGATCCACTATGGACTAGTGATGAAGCAGCAACATCTGATTTCATCTTGTGCTAATTAAGGGTGAAGCCTGGAGAAATTATCTCTTTGGCTCATTGACTCTCAAACAGTGACATTCAATGATGATATGCGTGTTTCACTGTTTTATTTTCTTTTATTTTTAGTCATTGGCTGAGATAGGTAAAACTGAAAAGTTAGTTTGAGATCTAGATTGAGCACAGAGGTTATAATCTGGGTTGATTCTTTTTATTCTTCATGTAAAAAAATTGTAATTTTCACAGTTTTATCTAATTTTTTGGTTTTTTGTTCACTTAGCAGACGTTAAAAAATTGAGCGTACCGTTAATTTAAATTCAACGTTCAACACAAGAAAAAAAATCCTTACGTTTATTAAACGCAATGTAACACATAAGAGAAAATCGTTACGCTCTTAAAAGGCAACAGTTAACGCAAATAGGTATTTGTGTCACCATTTCGTGTGTTTGACAACTCTATTCCCCATGAACATTGGCACTCTGCACTCCTACTGAACACGGCTCAATACCAGGCCCAAATGCAAATATCATCACTATCAGCTTGAAAATCAAGAAATTCGGCCCAAATACGTATTCTTTGATCCATTGATTTTTTATTTTAATTAGGGCTATCAAATGCACAAAACGATCACACAAATACCCTCTTGCATCTTACGTTGTGTTTTACGAGCGTAAGGGTTTTGTTACTGCGTCTTACGCCACGTTTACAAAAATTTCCTTGTGTTTGCGTTTACGTTTAGTTAAACATGCAAAACGTTGATTTTTTTCATGTTTAAAGTCTTGCTACTAACAATGCACAACCGAGCCACAATATTTATTGAAAAAACCCTGAAAAATAGAAAAAATTACAGGTAAATTCACATCAACATTAAAACTACATCAACAACAAATCAAAACATAAATACATAACATATTAGCATTAAAATTAATTGTTCCATTACCATAACAAAATTGTTTACCTGTAACAATATTAAGGGTTACAAACAAAAATCTCCTGTAAATCCTATTCAAACGCAACAAAAAAATAGAAGTAACCCTATACAACCAAAACAAAAAACCTCCCTGAAAACTAATTTTTACTTGTATTCCACTGCCTTGGCCTCCCCCATTCATTGGCTTTTTCATCACTACCACCATCAGAGTCCAAGTCAATCCCAATCAACTGAACCTGAACCCAAACCCGAACCTGAACTTGGGGTAAACTCAGATGTATTGTCCCACAGTTCATCCCCAAAGCACTTCTTGAACTTCTTCTTCTCCTTGCCCTTGCTGGTGCTGGCGCTGGTGTTGGCGCCCTTGCCCTTGCACTTACTGCACATTTTTCTCTTCTTGCTGGATGAAGCTGGTGCTGGTGCCGGTATCGATAACACCAGTCCAGGTCCTTGACCACCTTTTTGGAGATCGAGATACACTCAACTCCACGGATGAATATTCTCCAGGAGAATCTGGACGACATGCCTGGATATTTCAAGGGGTCCATCAGTTACTGCAAAAATAGTGAAAGCGATCAGTTAACAAATAACTATAATTGGTTCGTCTATATAACATAAGTGATTATACATTTATACCATAAATCATAAACCAACTCATAAGTGATTATACCCTAACTCTAATACAAAAAAAACTTAAATTTAACTGAATAATGAAAGCGATCAGTAAATAAATTTAACTGAATAGTGAACTAATTGCAAAACAATAATTTCCAATTTTGAACTAATAAATAATAATGGACATTGAACGTTGCGTTTACATTATTTCGGACAAATGAACATCTAACATTGAAATGCGTTGTTAAACAAGCTTGACATAAAGCTTAAGAGAAAGGAAAGATGAAATTACCTTAATACGAGTGACAGAGTGAGGACGTGCTTTAGAAGAAGAGACACGACGTGAGGGCGTGCTTTAGATGAAATTATCTTGTACAGAAATTCCTTGAGAATAAGAGACATGACATACTTTAGAAGAATGAGAGGAAACGAAAAGACACTGAAAAGACATTATATCAACATTATTTAATTACTATTTTTGAACTTTACTCTTAAAAAAGATCAACATATTAGTTATTTTATTATAAGCATGATTTTATATACTTCATATAAACATGACGTAAAAAACGCTTAAAACGAAACGTAATGAATCATTTGCGTTTACGTTGCATTTAACTAGACGTAACAAAAATAATTTTCGTCTTATATTTCTACTAACACACGCAACAATTTTTTTTGAATTTAATGTTACGTCATGACGAAACGAAACGTTAAACATGCAAAACGTGTTGCGTTGACAGCCCTAATCGACCAAATACAGAACTTCTCTCTCCAGCAGCCCAGCTGCTTCCAGACAAAACCGGAGCCTTCATTACGGATTTGCGAAGCGCGATTGCGAAGCATGAAGTCTCTAGAAAATACCCGATCCATCTACGACCTCATCTCTTCTCCTCTTCGGTCTCTATAAAATCACCAGCACAAAACAACTCGCTTCAATTAAATCAAGAACAATAATCAAACCAAAGAAGCTTCCAATATTCCAATTTCTTCTCGCGTTCGAATCAACCTTTAATCGCTCGCAGCAATGTCGATCACCAGGAGGAACAACTTCGATCCCTCCTCGCTCGACCTATGGGACCCATTCGAGGGGTTCCCTTTCAACCATGGCCCCCTCTCCTTCCCTCGCCCCTCTTCCTCCCTCTCCTTCCCGTCTGAGACCTCCGCCTACGCCACTGCTCGCATTGGCATCGACTGGAAAGAAACTCCTGAAGCGCATGTGTTCAAGGCTGATCTTCCAGGAATCAAGAAAGAAGAGGTCAAGGTCGAGGTGGAAGAGGGCAATGTGCTCCAGATTAGCGGCGAGCGCAACAGAGAAAAGGAGGAGAAGACTGACATGTGGCACCGTGTCGAGCGCAGCAGCGGCAAGTTCTTGAGGAGGTTCAGGCTGCCGGAGAATGCCAAGATGGAACAGATCAAGGCTGCCATGGAGAATGGCGTGCTGACTGTTACTGTGCCAAAGGAGGAGGTCAAGAAGCCTCAGGTCAAATCTATTGAGATTTCTGGTTAATTTTGATTTAGCATATGAGAAGTGCAATGATTGAGTGATGGAGTGCTACTGTGCTTGCCATTTGTGTTTGTAAGTGTGTTTGAGCTGTATTTTGTCTGAATAATGTCTTTTACCGAGTTGATAAACGAATCTGCTTGTGGGTTTGTAAATTGCGTTGATGTGCTTTTATTACAAGTTTTCTACTAATTGTTTCCAATTGATAGCCTCAAAGATTTATTCTTTATAATGATATTTACTTTTAACTACAATAAAATCTGCCACTAGTGGTTTACAATAGACAAACATATCCAGTAAGGCGTAAGCTATCAAATTTCATAATTCGTTTCTATAATTAATAGCATGCCATGGGAGCCTGTAAATGTTTTCATGGGTGACTAACTTGATCATTGTGTTCATTAAAAAAAAAAAGTGACGCGCAATTGAATCGTTAGGTATAATAACCTCTGCGTAAATCTTAATGCAATGTTCTAATAAGCATCTGAAGGGAGATAGTATCACTTCCTTTCTTTCCACCAGGCCACAAGGAATGTAGTAAATTTGTAACAGAAGTGCAGTTGAAGATGATTTTAGAAATATGAACTAGACCAAAAGGGGGAAATATGTACAGCACGACTCAAAAAAAATAAAAATAAGGATCCATTGTTAGATCCAACTACCAACTCGGGAGTGAACGAAGGCAATGAACTGCACAAGCTCTCACGAGGCTTTCCTTGTGAGCAAAATACAAGTTTTTGCTCTTTTGGAAGTTGTCTAGAAAAGAGCATGACAATATTTAAAGTTCCTGCAAAACACCATCAAAAAGGGAACGCATTCAATGCAACCAGAACATTTGATAAAAAAATATTAAAGAAAAACAAGTTGATATGCTATTCATAGTTTAAATAGGTTGTATATCAAATTTGATGTTTGATTTGAGAATTTTTTGGCCACATATTTAGTGCCAATAAAACCGAACGTTTTTCTTTCGAAACAACACGATGGTCATCCATCAGTCCGCAAATTGCATTGGATGCCATACACAGCCTTGCTAAACTATAAAGATGTAGTATGGTTTTCTTATTGACAACTGTTTTATTGGTTGTCGGTTGTCGAATAAGTTTCTTAAAATACCACCATCCGAAATACCTGACAACATTAATATTCACCATCTGAAATACCCAACAAAAAATAGGAACTTAAACGGGCCATACCTTGAAAGCAAAGATGTGCAATTGGTGAAGTATGAAGCTAATTGTTTTGATGTTATCCCTTTACTTGCATAACCTTATTCCCAGAATAAAGAAAATTTAACACCATGCCTCCAGGACCAGAGTTAACCCTACCTAAAAGTGCAAAAAAAAAGTTTCAGATAGAGAATACTAAAGCAGAATTGAAAAAAAACAGCCGGATGCACGTAGCTCCCGCTTGCGCAGGGTTCGGGAAAGGTCGGATCACTTTGGGGTTTTTTTACGCAGCCTTTGCCTATATTTTTGCAAGAGGTTTTTACAATTCGAACCCGTGACCTCCTAGTCACAACTCACAATGCGGCAATTTTACTGTTGCATCAAGGCTCCCTAAAGCAGAATTGAAGTTCAAAAGAAAATTCCTATATGCCTTTGTTCTTGATAATTTTTCTTCATGACCGGCCAGCTAATACAAATTTTGTAGAGCTTATTACATGGTGTTCCCATAATAAATAAATTTGTAAGAAAAAAATAAATAAAATAATGAATGATATACAACAAAACACATTCATCAACTATGTCCTTGAGAAAAAATGATTGATTACGAGTAAGTGTTAACCATATCCATACCATATTACTTTAATTGAGGAGCATAAGGAGCAGGGCATGGCAAGACCGTGTGATCAGGCAAGTCATTTATGAATTTGTTTGTAGCTCGAAGGCAAGCAAGCAATATTTTCTTCTCCAACATAACAAGCTTAGTTGCCACCCGCCTCTTTGGATCCAAATTATCATCATTCAACTGAAATTAAGTAAGGCTATTAGAAGGGAAAACAACACAAACTTGAATATTAGAATGGTAAATTAGCAGCTCAAACATTTACATTTAACAACCATGTAAGCTAGTTAATTCAACCCATAATGAAGTCAGCATAGTTCAATACTCAATAGTACCAACTTTAATTAATCAAGTGTTAATATAACTTAAATCCACCTCTAGCGTGTAATTTAAGTTGGAATTGAGATGGTTTTATGGCTCATACCCTAAATAGAATTGCACCAAAATTAAAGTCCAACAATTTAAGCACAAGCAAACAGGAAAAAAAAAAGAAAGACACGAGTGGGGAATTTAGCAGAAAAATAATGGTAGCATAGACCGACTCAAACAGTACCCTTAGATAACAAACAAAAATATGTTTCAACAATCCAACTCCAGAGATATTCATGGCTTACCAAGTCCTCATCCTCTTTTAATGTTGTTGGATAACCAGCCAAGCGAGACTCAAAATAGCCAATAAGTTGGTCTAGAACTGCTCGTTCCATGCAAGGACTCACCTGTAAAAAAATTGAAAAGATTCAAGCAAGTTTTGATAGCCCCAAAGTTAAGGGCTGTTACCAGTTGCGCCATATTGTACAGCAGTTGCAGCCATTGCACTTCTAAAACCAACACTAAATATTTCATGGGTATAGAAAACAACACAACCCACAAGTTCAAGAGAACTTAACTCTAGCATTACATGTGTATTCTGTTTCAACACATATCTATAACTAATTTCTGTTTACATCTGCATCAGGGGACAATTGAAACTTAAAAAGAAAAATTATTTTATTGCAACTGCACGTGCAATTTGCCCAAAAAGAACCCCAAAAAATAAAACAATTCATGAAAACAAAATGAAAAAATATGCCCCAGTTGCTTAGGAACGAGATAACTAAAAATGTATCTAGGTTGCTATTGTTAGCAGGTATATCCTAAATCCTCTTGTTTACTTACAGGACAGGTGGCGCCTTGAGAAGAAATGACACAGTTCATTTCAGCTGAATCTGATATATACCCAAGTCGTATATAAGGTAGCATTTCCAGTATAGCTTCTTTTTCTCTTCCCACGTATATCTAAGAAGAAACAGATATAGATAAGTCACCTTTTTTTTGTTGACATACAGGGGTTTCGGAAGCCTATTTCTAGATGCCTCTTAACGGGATCCGAAATTTTGTGCTCAAGGAGACTTGAACCCATGACCTAATTGAAGTCATCCTAGTTAGCTACCACTAGACTTCTAGGCCATTTGCAAGATAGGTCAACTTTTAGTTGTACCCTTATTTCCGAGGCAAAACAAAAGGTTGAATCTGGTACCTGAAAAGTTTGCACAGAAACCTTCCCATTTCTCTGAGCAATTATTCTCTTTTCTTGATATTGTGGATCTTCTGTATTTAGAGAAGCCTACATAAACAGATATGTTTTTAACTACACAATAAATAAATCTACTATATTTGGCTGCAATAATGGCAGTCATTATGCACTATCAATTCAAAAGTGCAATTCCAAAATTGTGCCTTCTAGGGGGGGCATATTGGTCTAATTATTTTTAGTAGGCAAAAAAAATTTAAAAGCACCGCGAAAAGAAAATACCCAAAACGATCGTTTACCTCAACAATGAGACGATCATATGAATTATCTTCGTCAACAAAACCATAATTGATAAGTAGCCTTGAATTTGGTTGTGGTCCACACCTGCACATTTCCACTTAAATATTTTTAACATGCACATTTCCACTTAAATATTTTTAACAAGTTCAAAATTTCAAGGAAGAAGTGATATATCACCAGAAAATAAATGCAGAGTACCGTGAATATAATGAACATGTCAAGACTGGCTATAATTAAAACATTCCTACTAATAAGTAATAACTATAGTTAAGGACATCAATCCTCTTAAACCATCAAAGAAAATGGTAATATTATTCTGGTAGTTATCAACATTTGATCAAGTATAACTATGTTTCTGGGGTACGGGTACGACGATGCAGTATTTTCGAAAATTTAATAATTTCATAGAAATTCATGTGGGCCCAGGGCGTGAATTTTCACATGGACCTCATGATGTGTTCAAAAATCCAAAGTCCACAGTAGTTGGCAGAAAAGCAAAAAAAATGCTCAAGAGCTTTTGATCAAATATGAAAAAAAAGCAAGTCCGAAGCATCGCGAGCATAATCCCACATGCGTCCATAATGTCGAGCGATACATAGTTACCTACATAAATACATGAACCCCACCGCCACTTTTCTTCCATTCAATCAAGTAAATCAAGGTGGATTTGTGATATGGCAAGCAGATACGTGTGTATCCTGCCGAATATTGGGTGAATCGGCTCTTCAAATAATATTAAAATATTTGGAGTGACTAAAGAAATTTGAAAGGTAATATTAAAATATCAAAGAAGGATTTGTTAAGACGAAACAATGCTAAATTGCTAATAACATGGAAGAAGATGGAAACTCGCGTTTGAAAGGTAGCTACAGAGGCATTTGGAGTGACTAACGAAATTAGAAGCAAACCTAAAGACGTTTGATGGTGGAACGAGAACGTGCAAAAAACTATCAAGGAGAAGAACTGTTACAAGTGTTTGCATCATGAGAGTGTACACAACATACAAAAGTATAAAGCAAAAAAGAATGCAAAGAAAGTTGTGAGTAAAACGAGGGGTCAAGCTTATGAGGATCTATATCATAAGCTAAGTACGAAAGAAGGCGAAAATGACGTCTATAAAATTGCCAAAATCCGCAAGAGAAAGACGAGATCTCAGTCAAGTCAAATGCATCAAGGACGAGACAAATAGACTTTTGCAGAAAGACAACGAGATCAAGAACATATTGAGAGAATACTTCGACAAGTTGTTCATGAATATAATAAAAGCATTATGGTTAAGCTAGATGACTTTTTTGACAACACCAACAAGCAATTCGTTCGAAGAATTCAAGAGACAGAGGCTTTAAAAAGAATGAAAGCAAGGCTTTAGGGTCTAAAAACATCCCGACCGAGATATGGAGATGCGTTGGAGACATAGGGATAGTATGGCTAACTAAGATGTCCAACAACATATTCCGATCAAACAAAATGTCGGGCGAGTGGAGGAGAAATATATTAGTACCTATCTTCGAGAATAAGGGAGAGATTCAAAGTTGTATTAACTACAGAGGAATCAAGCTTATGAGCCATACGATGGAGCTTTGGGAGAGAGTGATTGAGCATCGTTTAAGAAAGATGACAAGCGTTATGAAAAACCAATTTGATTTTATGCTCGGACGATCGACTATGGAGGCGATTTTCTTGACAAGACAACTGATGGAGATATATAGAGAGCATAAGAAGGGTTTGCATATGATATTTATCGACTTGAAGAAAGCGTATGACAAAATACCAAGGAAGGTCATGTGGTGGGCACTTGAAAAAAAGCAAGTTCCAACAAAGTACATCAATCTTATCAAGGATATGTACGATAACGTTGTGACTATTGTCAGAACATGTGACGGCGAGATTGATGACTTTCCTATTACAATAGGACTACATCAAGGGTGAGCTCTGAGCCCTTACATTTTTGCCTTGGTGATCGATAAGATCACGAAAGATATACAACACAATATCCCTTGATGCATGCTCTTTGCAGACGATGTGGTCATAATTGACGAAAGTAAGGGTGGGTAGAAAATTAGAATTGTGGATGAAGACTTTAGAATCAAAAGATTTTAGACTTGGTGGGACGACCGAGTATATGAAGTGTGAGTTCAGCGGCAAGGTTTTGAAGTATTTGAGCAGCCTAGCCTTTCGATATTTGGGATCGATGCTACAGAGGATGACGAGATTGATGAAGATGTTAGCCATAGAACAAAAGTGTGTTGGATAAAATGGCGACAGGCATCTGGCATCCTATGCGACAAGAAAGTCCCACAAAGGTTGAAGGTAAGTTCTATACGACTGCGAGTTCTATAGATCAGACCTGCAATATTGTATGGAGCAGAATATTGGACTACTAAAGAACAACACATACAAAAAATGAGTGTGACAGAGATGCATATGTTACGGTAGATATGTGGGCATACAATAAGGGGCCGCATTAGAAATGACGATATACGTGACAAGGTCGAATTGCACCGATTGAAGTGAAACTTATTCAGCATCGATTGAGATGGTATGTGCATATCCAGCGAAGGCCTTCTGATGCACCGGTACATAGTGGAGTTTTAAGACGCATCGAAAACACAAGAGGTAGGGGTAGGGATCGACCGAAATTGACATGAGATGAAGCTATAAAAAAAGACTTAAAAACATGGAATGTCTACAAAGAGTTGGCGTCAAATAGAAGTGCATGGAAGTCAGCGATCCACGTACTAAAACCATGAAAAAATTAAATTTTAGAAGCAGTGTTATAGTTGTACAACTTTAATCCAAGATTAACGACGTAGAGCGCTAGTCTAAACTTATGATTGGTAGAATTGTGTATTATTATTATTATATTATTATTATTATTATTATACTTCTATTTTTTCTACTATCTTACTAATTATTATTTATTATTTATTATTTATTATTTATATTAATTTTTCATTTCAGATTGGATTTCATTTCTAGCCTACCCCAATTTATTTCAAAATAAAGGCTTTGTTGTTGTTGTATTGTTGTTGTAGATGGAAAGAAACACATAATTACCAGACTACAAGTGGTTCTCCTGCTTTATATGGACGATCAACCACCAATTGGACTGATTCATCTGTAGCAGTTAACATAGCCTTGCAATTGCTCTTGTAAGAAAGTAAAGGTGGTCCCAACGGAACCAAGGCAAACCGCCTAGCTAGGCTGACTTTCTGTTCTCAAATCAGAAATAAAGTGAAATTTTGTTGATGATACATTATTACATTGAATAAAAAAGATCCGACCCAGTTCTAGCTGTAAAATTAGCATCAATGTTTACACAATGAATATCGGTAGAAAACTACGACCAAACAACATATTTATATTTCATTTTACTTTCCGATGTGACTTATGAAACTGAAGGGAAATTGATGCACATGCTCCACAAGTGTGGTTTTACTGACGCCTAATCAAAGCTAGTGGTGTGATCTTAATACATGATTGGAAAAAAATAACGTAGTCTATATTGGCATTGATTTGGGTCTTTGTGTTTAAGCAAACAGATAGCACTCTATTCCAGTATCTGTAACTAAATGATAGCAGCTAATTTGCAAATTTAGGGCCTTTTTTCAGAAAACAAATAAATGAACTGCTACCTGCAAGTGTACAACACAGGATTGAACAGCAACAAAAGCCTGCTTGAATATTTCGAATGAAAACGCCTCGGTAGGAATATCAAAAGGGTATTGCTGTGATTATTGAAAAGAAAAAACAAACTATAAGGGAATGAATGTAATGGTGAATATCGATTTAATACCTTTCTACAGACCAAAGAAGAAGAAAAACACCTTGAAAAGTGAGCCAGCCATGAACCATACTGTATCGAGCTCATTGTATTCTCTTTTGATTCCTTCCTCCCTTTCAAGCACTTCAGCCTAGAACAAATTTAAGTTGCATTTTTATGCATTCACAATGGTCAAATGCCAGTGAAATTATTAAAAACAAGAGTTGATAAACGGAAATAGACTTCAGGCGGATACAATATCAAAAGCTTAAGACATCACTATAAGATATAATAAAAAAAGAAACTGCGAGTTTATGAGTGACCTTAGTAGGGCTCCCGTCTAGGAAAGCAAGTTCAGATTCAGACCACAGCAGTGGTGATTCAACTGCTAATTGCCCTCTTCCACGCTGCCGATCCAGCTCCTTAATAAAAGGGTACCAGAACGATTTCTTCCCTTGTTTTTTCTCATACATTAGATAAAGTGCCAGACATGCCAGCTCTGACAGCTTATTTGTTGTTAGCAGTTCAGCTACACAAAAAGCCAGATAAAAGGAATGCAGCGTCAGTTGACAACTGGTATAAATTATATCTAATTTAACAAAAGTGAGAAGTACTTTCAGTTAAATGGACAATGGGTGAAACCATATAGAGATGAAAACATTAATTCAA
>CAXKVX010004277.1:0-19692 GCA_964058865.1 Eleocharis quinqueflora
ATGAGATTGGTGATAACAAGAAGGACAACTACAAGATTATCAAGGAGGATAACTACAAGCTTATTGTTGTAATTGGAGTTTTTTTTTATGATTTACGGATTGATGGTTGGCATGTAATTTAGTCTTTAGTGTATGTGTAGTGTATACTTTTTGTTTCTTATGCAATTTCGTGCTCTATGATATTGAATGATAGTAGACATGAAATTTGGTATACTGTTTGGTTCATGTGGCATACTGTTTGGTTCATGTTTCTTAGTTTGGTTCATGTAACATTTTAGTTTCATGTTGATGTGGCATCTGTTTGTTTCCTTATGTTCATGTGGCATACTATTTTTTGTTTCGTGTTGAATTTTTGTTTCTCATTTGTTGTTTGGTACAGATGGATGGGTATTTAAGACCAAATTTATTGTTTCATGTTGAATTTCGTTATGTTTCTCATTTGTTGTTTGGTTCATGTGGCAACATTTTTGTTTCTCATTTGTTGTTTCACAAATGGAAATCAAGATTGGCTCAGAAAAGTGACTATATGTGTCATAACGCCAGAGATTTCTAAAGCATGTGTTTCAGATATCTGTTTCAAAAGCATGTAAATCAAAAGCAAGTGATAATCAAAATGCTTAACAAATGATAAATCGAAAGCACTTCAGAAGCAACAAGTGATAAATCAATTCCAATGTCTGCAAGTGATAAAATTTTAGAAGCAAGTGATATATCAAAAGCACAGTTACAACAGCAAATTTCCAATGTCTGAAAGTGATAAATCGAGTATTCCTTTCAACTCTAATGCAATAAACCGAATTGGACCAAAATTGAGCATTCCATTCAGCTAATTTCTAACACTCTCATCTTCTAAAAAAGAACATAATTGGACCAAAAAAACATAATTGGACCCTTCTAACAGTAGCTTCATGCAAGGATCATGTTCATTCAATGGGACCAGATGCAACATCTTGAGGACCCAACAGACCGTCTTGTGTTGTATTACTTCTCTTCCAATCGGTTGTCAAGCATTGTCAAAAAACATAAGTAAGACACTATGCGAGAAATTAAATAACATAAGCATTGTCAATTAAATAACATGTTAAAAAACATAAATTAAATAACCTTTTTTGGTCCCTTTTGGAGGTCTTGGATTACCCGATTCACCAACTTTGCAAGTTCTTTGTTGATGCTCGAATTGTTTGCATCTCTTGTATTGTTATATTCTCGCACCTGGCTCGAGACATCCATGTATTCTCTTTTTTCTTGGCCTACCTGGAGGTCTCTAAGTCACTGGTGGGAGTACTTGAGCTTAAGATTAACATTTTCCCACTTTGATTTGTCAGGCATTGCTGGAATTCTACCTGCATAAGCCACTTTGAACCGAGCAACAGAGTAGTATTTGTGCACAAAATCTTCCATGTTTGCGCCTCTAAGTGAGCAAATGAACGCAACAACATGCATGCAAGGTTTCCCGATAATCTGCCACTCTCTACAGCTGCACTGTTTTGTATCTAACTCCACTACATGTCTCCAAATATCACCCTGCATGTCTACGCCACTAACTTCACCATAATCATTTCCCCCTTTAACAATTTTAGGCCCAACACAACTCTTGCTTGATTCATTCAAGTCTTTCATAACAATTGGAACAATTAGACCATTGAATTTACTGACGATTGACCTCCTTATGTTAATTTTTTCCAGCAACAGCTGTCTAATCTGATCTAGTAGATCAACCAAGTGCAAACCTATGAATCTTTTTATATTTTAGCGTTAAAACACTCGGAAATGTTGTTGATCTCGTAGTCGACTTTGCTAATCTCAGAAAATTGACTCCTGCACCATGCAACCTTGTGGTTCCTCTTCAAGTAGTCAATTACATTGGGTGGTAACTTCTCCATATGGCTCTGACGCGTCTCCATTGAGTATGCCTTTGGTGCATAATACATATCTGAATCATAGACATGACCTGCATAAAGATACACTATTTTAGCTGTTCATGTGGTAGTTGTATTTGTAACATGTTACATGTAAAATGATTTAGAGATTACCAAGAAATTTCTTTTTAAATTTTTTCATCGGATGCATAATGTACTCTCTATGCTCGGCTTCTGGAAAAACACTTGGGATAGCAACTTCTAGTCCTTTCCCCACATCTGAAGATATTGTCAATCCCAAAGGGGACCCTATAGCTTGTCTAAGTCGAGTTAGAAACCACTCCCAATTATTCGTGGTCTCCAGGTCGAACGCTCCATATGCTACAGAGTATAACCAATTGTGCCCATCAATACCAACAGCAGCTGCAAATTGTCCCTTATACTTTCCTGCCAAATTATTCAATTTTAAAAGGATTTAGCAATTTAGGACAATCCTGTAGCAAAATTGAGTTAGGACAATTATTACTCGTACATGTCTAAAGAGTCGAGTCAACGCCTAGATATGGTCTACAACCATGTAAAAACGTATCTATGCATGGCTTAAGGGCCACGAATACCCTCTTGAACCGTATCTTGTTGCTAACTCTCTCAACATCTACCTCAACAATGCTTTCAAGACATCTCTTCTCCAATTCTCGTTTATAACAGTATAAGATTTCAAAGCTCTCTTCCCACGAACCATTAATTTGATTAAGTGTCGCTTCTCTACCAAACCAAGCTTTGTTGTAGCTCACCTTCACATGGTAATCATCTTCTAACTTGTTTTTGATGTCTTTGGCTCCAGCCGATGGATTCTTTTTCATACAATCGGTCACTCTATCTGAAACCCATGACTTATTAGCCATCTTACCATCAACCATTGTAGTTGATGGACAAGTGTGCTCATGTGGTAGCACCTTCACCTGCAATTACGTGAGTTCCATTAGTACATATCAGTACATATTACTTGAGTAAATTATGCATGCTTACCTTGAAAACATTGCTTTCTCTGATAACAGAAGCATGAACCCTCCAAGGACATGTAGGATTTCTGCATTTTTCTATAAACCTCTTCTTATCGGTCTTAACTTTAACAACTTCGAACTCATTTTTGGTAGCAAAATGTCGTAATGCCTTTCTAAAGAAATAAACATCGGCAAATAACGCACCAACCTCTATCTTGAAATTTTCAGTATCAACAATAATTTCTCTTTCATTCTGAGCCATATCCTCTACTCATGGTTCCTCATGCTGCCTACTTGGCTCAAGAGAATTGGAATCAACATTAACCTCCTCGCCATGTTCGTCAACATTCGAATAATACATGAACTCATCGTGCAAAGCCACATAACCATCGGCTTTCGTGTCGTGAAAGAATCCTTCTTGAGTGCTCTACGTTTGGCTATTACTATCAATTTCAATAATCGGAGTTAGTTGAATTGAAGTGAATGACATTTACACAAATATTAATTTTGGAATGATATTTGACAATATCTAAATTTTAAAGTATCATTTCAAAAATTTCCCATGAAAATAATCCACACGTAGGCTTCGTCATCCTACACTCCATTACGCAACATTGCGCTAGATGCAGTGCACTAATAATGCAACCTAATTAATTCCGATTTCCGCAACATATCATTTGGTAAGAGGCTCACGTTATTTCCATCTCACCGTTCATTTTCAGGTACCGATTTTAATTTTAATCAATGCGGTTCAAATTGTTCAATGAACTAAGAACTGGCAGGTGGGTCCCACTCCTTGCTTATTTTTGCAGTGGGTCCATAGGAAAGACCCAGTGTTAATGCCTCCATCTAACTGTGGACCCCACCTGAACCCAAGAGGAAATTTGACGGTCAAGCGAATCTTTTTCAATGACTTTGCATGTTGGTCCTCGTTGATCTAAGACATAAATACTGCAGATACCATACTTCATTACTTCTATTTAATTATTATATGAAGTTATTTTTCATGGTATATAATAATAATATATTCAAGTTTCACGTTCACTTATTTCTTGAACGTATTACATCACCTTTTCGTTACGAACTTACGCAAGATAAGAGAATCCCGTTTGCACAGTACGGGATGTAGTAAATCAGTGTCAGACATGATTACAGCCAGTGTTATTAATTGTTCTTGAAAAAAGATCGCTGATCATCTCCAAAACCCAAGGGATGGGTCGCTTCGTCCGGATATTCTGGGTTTAATTGTTTGTTTCAGAGTTATGATTTACCATTTGGCGATATCCCATAGGAGATTTTCTCGTACTGAATCTCTGATTAGTTTTGATTAGAGCCTACTCTGTTTAGCTCTGTTCCAAGACTACACACCTGTACCCCAACACCACCACCGTGTGATTTAATTCCAACCAAAAGCAACCAAACGGGTTAGGTTTTAGCTTTCCGAATTGACCCGTGACGTAGCCTTGTTGAAGATCCGCCGCATTTTAATCTTTTAGGTAAACTTGGTTCTCTAGGCCTTGACCATTTGAGAAAGCTAGCATTAGGCTACGATTCAAGGATTGTGACTAAACATTGTACAACGGTGGAAGTAATGACTGCAGATGAGAAAATATAATATTATTTCTCAATTTAAAAATAATTGGTTAGTGTCTTTAAGCAGTAAATTAATATCAGTAAGTATTCCTCTTGTAAAAAAATGTATTATGCAATTTGTGAGAGAAAAACTACTTTGCAAATAACTGTTAGAAACTTAAAATATGATGAAAACTCTAAAAAGGTGATAGTAATTTGTGGAATAATTTTAGTTTTTTACACTAAATACTGAACTATGAGAAAAGAAATTTTGAAGGAGGAGGCGTGAACCAGGTGTAGGGAAAAGATTCACGTGTGGGAGGAAACAGTGTTAGGCTTTATTACTGTGGTCTGTGCCTGTGGACAGAGAGAGAGAGGAATGATTTCTTTCTCCTTTTTAAAAAATTCATTTGAAATCTCAGGTGCATGGAATTCTGCTGGTTTGGGTAATTGCATTGCATTGGTGTGACAGAGGAGATCTTTTGCTTGAGAGGAAATGAAATGAAATAAAAGTGTGTATCTGTGTGAATGTGATGGATTGATAGATAGATAGAAAGAGGAAAGAGCGCTGAGCCTGAGCGCCCGAGTTTCCCGTCGATTCACAGATAACGAGGCAACATTTTCCGGGCCCACCATAGCACTGTACATACACTGTTGCACTGCGCTCTTCTACTTTAATTGCTGGTTGGTGGTGGTGGGATCCTGATTTGGACCCTCTTGGTTGGGTCCGGTTTGAGCGCGGTCGGTCTGGTTCGGTTTCTGCTGTGTTTCTCTGTTGTTATTGTTGCTGTTGCACAGTTCGGCTGGTGGTGGTGGTCCATATGAACCAGATAGGTTTAAGAAAAAGAGAAAGAGACAGTCAGATACCAATGGAAAGGCAAAAAATAAAGAAAACAGTGCCAGAGAGGCAGAGAGCATTGATTTTTTTTTTTAGTTTGCCTTTACCAACTGTACTACACAGAGGTAGGGAGCATTGATATCCGCACGACCGTATTGTTTCCCTGATGGACCCCCACTGCTTCAATCAGATATATCTCTTTCACATGAAAATTATTTCATTTCTTCCGATCAAAATATGTGGTTTTCTTAAATTTATCATCCTCAAATCTCAAAGGGCAAAAAAATTGGGAAATATCTTCTTGGTAAATTTATAGTTCACCTTTTAGCTAAAATAAAATAAAACTGTAATTCCAGATTCGGACGCTGGTAAATTTAATATTATTGCAAGTGTGACATGTTGAATTTAGGACGTAAAATTTCATGATTAATATCAAGTAATATTGTTAATATTAGATGAAATAATACAAGATATGTCATAAATATGATTAACTGTAGAATGACATAATACATATTTCGTTAAGTTTTGAATATGATACATATAAAATTAAAGTAAATTAATTATAATTATTGTTGACTCGATTATAATTAATTAACCAATGCTATTGTAAAGTTAGAAATATTATTTGATTAAGTTCAATCAAATTAGATCAAAGCCAAAGCCAACCAGATCAATCAACAAGTGTCTTGCGGTCACAAAAGAGCCTCTTGCGGCCGCAGAACACTAGGATAGATTTGACAAGAAATCTGAAAATTTCATATTAAGTCATTTGCGGTCGCAAAGGACCCTTCTTGCTGCTGCAAGTGAATAGGCATGATTTCTACAAATTTCATCCCAAAATCAATTGCGACATAATTCACTGTCTTATTTTGCTAATATCTTGCTGACTTGTGCTTCAAATAATACCAAAGTTTGTGTTCGTTTTTACAACAAATCACACGGTTTGGAAAGAATTTGGGGAGGATTTGTATATCAAATATTTTATAAAATATTTGTTATTGATAACGGTATCTCTCCAAGATACGTTATCACTAATATTTAAGCGCCAGATCTCCAAGCAATACCGGTATGTTAGGTGCACATGTGTTGTGCTTAGACTCTTCTCTATCCTCTCCTTTAAAGACTGTTATTTTTTTGTTGATTCGTGATCTTAGATGAAAAGAAAGAGCACTGGTGCTTGCTTGGAAGGATCTGCTAGCGATTATATCAAGGTGCTGCTCAACCATCTTCACCGCATTCTCGACTTGCTTTGAGGGGAGGCATCAAGACATGGATAGTGAGTTTTAGCTTTCTCTATTTTGTTTCTTTTATTTATTACTCGAAGTTTTATTGCAATTGTATAAATTAGGATCTCGATAATTAATTGGCTTTTACCTAATTTTGAATTGCACCAACAATTGATATCAGAGACACATCCGTGTCAATAGTTAAGATATTTAATTATTTTTTTGGAAATATATCAAATTTTATTATTGCAAAAGGTTTTGTGCTTTCTTGTATTTGTTATTTTATTATACTAAATTTCTTGAACCGAAATATTGAATTCTATCAAATTCCTCGTATTTTATGTGATTTGAATAAATATTCAAAATTTTAATTTATTAATGTTTGAAATAATTATTTATGCAAATAAAGTTGAAATTTAGAAAGATGTGCGATAATTTAGAACTTCAAATTGGAAACAAACAATTTCTGAACTGTATTGCGTCCATAAAACCCCTCTTTGCGGCCGCAATACATTAAAACCAATTTTGGGCATTTTTTCTTTTCTAATATTGAATTGACAGGTGCTTTGCGGCAGCAAGCTTAAGTTGTATTGTGTTTTGCTTACTATAGACCAAAATTGAACTGACAGGTACTATTTGTTGGCTCAAACTTTCCTAAATTTGTTGATTTACAAAACCAAATTGAATTTAACCATTTCTTGTGTATTAAGAATAATAATAGGACATTTAAGCAAATGCACAAAAGGAACACAAGAGATGATCAAGGATGACCTAAGAGCAAGATTAAGAGATCAAGATCAAGATGAAGACATGCTTAGGTCAATTAGATTTTAGTTTATTTAAATTTGAGAGTAAAAAGAGTAAGAAATCCAAAACCAAACAGTACACAGCTTTATAACGCTAAATTCAGCGTAATAATGCTACATGTAAAAAATGGTAATTTCTGTCCAAATTCTAGACCAATGTGACTCAGCGTTATAACACTAGATATAGCGTTATAACGCTAGAATGCTGAAATGTTCAAAATAAATTTTAAAATAGAAATTGAATCGATAAAATTTCAAAACATCAAGAATATGTCTTAAATATAACTTAAGTCTAGGAATAAAAACTTTATTTGATCAAAAACACATTTTGATTAGTAGCAAAATAATCAAGGCAAAATTCCAGAGAGTTGGCGTTATAACGCCGAGGTAAGTTCAAGTGCCAAAAATTGACTAAGTATTGGAAATTTCTATAGGAATTTGATTTAGTGTTATAACACTATATAGAGTTATAACGCCAGATATATCTCAACGGTCAAATTTTTGGTTCGGACCCAAGATAGCGTTATAATGCTATGATTAACATATGAAATAGCGATATAACGCTATCTGGCGCATGAATGCTTTTGGCCAGGTTTGAACCCTATATAAACCCTTCTCCCTCAGCAATTGTTTCTGCTCTTCCATTAACTCAAAAACTTTTTGCTATTATTGAGCTTAGTTCCAATTGCTAAATCCTTGCTCTTAATCCCAAATTTAATTAGCTAAATCTAATCTAGAGATTTTAGAGAGATAGTTTGTTTGAGTGCTTTGTCTTGATAGTCTAGCTTAATATTTCAATTAGCCAATTTGTGCTATAAATTATACCAAATTTTGTGTGCGCGTTTACAGTAGTAAATCTCACATTTTGGAAAGGATTTGGAGAGAATTTGGGTATCAAATATTTATATAATAATAATTATCAATGATGGTATCTCTCCAAGATAAATTATTATTAGTATTTAAGCTCCGAATCTTCAAGCAATACCGATGTGTTAGGTGCACATGTGTTGTTTTTAGACTCTCCACTTTCCTTCCATTAAAGATAGTTACTTTTTGATGATTCGTGTTGTTAGAAGAAAAGAAATAGCACCGGTGCTTGTTTGAAAGGATCTGCCAGCGACAATATCGATGTGCTGCTCAATCATCTTCACTCCCTTCTCGACTTGCTTGTGAGAGACATCAAAGTATGAATAGTAAATTTCACTTTTGTTATTTTGATTATATTATTTATTACTCAAAATTTTATTGTAATTACGTAATAAATTAAAATCTCGGTATTAATTAATTAACTATTATCTTACTATCAATTTCATTGCTAACAAGATAAACGAAGAGAAAAATATAGAGTGAGGGGCGAATATATTTCAAAAGCTTTATCAGAGAAAATAATGTATCTACCAGTGATGGCATTAATGTCAAATCATCCATCAATCTGATTGATGGGATGTCGTCCCACTCTTGTTCCGAATTGAACTTTGAATCTTCAAAAATCCTCTCCATTATAAATAAAATGGAGAGTTCTGTTCTTTGCAAATGGGGGCTTCTACCGTCTACGTGTTAACAGCAATCCACAACACTGGGGTCTGGGAAACGATATGCTGTGCACTCAGAAAAATGGGTCATCTCTGCATCTACTAATTTGGATCGTCCGATTAGATTTGAACGGATATGATTTTATAATACAAAAGCTTTCTGAATCATATAATTGACGATCAAGCGTTCAGATCTAATCGGACGGTCCAAATTAATAGATGCAGAGAGCACTCGTAAAAAATGAGTGCGAAGGATACGGGTCCACAACACTGGACGAGCTTACCGCCGTCTGATTTACTGAAAAAATTCTGATAAGTGGCAAATCGGTCTTCGCTGATGCATGCTCGCGGCTACTGTGAATCGATCTCTTTCTGAACAGGGTTGCAGGGAACATAGGAATTCCTCTGCAAATTAAACACCTGATCACTGATGTTGCAAAAAGATGATTATCATATCAATATCAGAGAATCCAGTTAAGGCTGAGCATGTAGTGGTCACGATGTGTGGATATGGTTGGTGGCGATAATTAAGACAACCATTTTCGTTATTAAAATAACTTAATCAAAATCTGTTGATTTGTGACCAATTATCTCTAATTATGGGGAGGAATGATATTGCACTAGTTATTTTGGTGGTTTTGACAATAGAACCAGAAAAAAATCAAGGAAAATTAACAAAGAGTATGGCTATCGTACTTCATAAAGCATCAAGAAAGCGATACTTCATCTTCGTATTTCTAATTTCAAAGTCCAACGATCGATCCAAATAGTAGATCTTGATATTCATACTAAAATCTCTTTGGATGCCAAATTTTATATTTTAAAACTTATTAACTATATTTTAAGGAAAAATTAGTTTTATGTCACTATAAAATTTGAAAATTGTCAAAAAAGCTACTAAGAATTTTATAGTGACATTTTAACAAGATTCATATTTTGTAGTGATATTTTGACAAATCTACCACTTTTTAAAGAGGGTGAAAACTGAGTTAATCTAACTATTTTTTTGATAATTCGATATGAATGATTTTTCACCCGTTTAAAAAGTAGTAAAAAAACTAGAAAATGTAAAATTCGGTTTCTAATGAAATTATAATATTAATATCAAGTTCTATAATTTGAATCGGTTATTTGAACTTTAAATTTGAGAAACGAAGACAAAGTATTGCTTGCTTGATGCTTTGTAAAGTACCGTAGCCATGATCAATTAACAAATAGAAAGTGATTGTATGTGTATGTTAAGGATAGCCTAACGGTCAAGTTTTATGTGGTATGTATTGTTTAGTGATACACGAAAGAATGTTATTCTGGATTATGAATTTAAGGATAGCCTAACAAATCTTTAGACGTGGAATAACTCGATCTGAATCGACAAATCAGTCCGACATGGACTAGCTTGATATGATCCGAAATTCGAAGATGACCCGACATTAGTAGAGGTGGTAATCGAACGGGTCGGGCGGATTCAGGTCGGGTCAGGTCAGCTCGGGTCAATTTGACTTAGAAAGATTGTCGGGTCACGGGTCTGATCAGGTCGGGTCATATCAGGTTTCGAGTTATCTTGCGTTGGCATTTTTCGAGTTTCGGGGTTTTCAGATTCGGGTTGGGCCGACTTTCAATTATCTACTTTCGGATATTTCTCGGGTTTTGGGTCTTTCGGGTTCAGATCGGATTAGATTTCAATTATCTATTTTGCGGATATTCTCGGGTTTCAGGTTTTTCGGTTTTGGATCGTCTTGGGTTTCAATTATCTCGTTTTGGATATTCTCAGGTTTCGAGTCTTTCGAGTTCAGATCGAGTCAAGTTCCAAGTACTCTTATTTCAGGTCATATTAATTTTCAGGTTATTCAAGTTCGGATTGAGTTTGGTAAGATTATGAATTGCTACATTTCAAGTCCAGTTAGGTTACAAGTCGTTATATTTAAATTTCTTTTTTCTTTTTTCAGTCTTATTTGTCTGGCCTAGTCAGGATAGATAAATTGGGTCATATCTTGTATTGAGCTTTTGAATTTTGTCTTACAAGTGATGCATGAATTACTATTTTATTTTATTCAATTTTATTCATTATAATTAATTTAGCTTCATGTTATATCGGGTCAACTGGTGTCGGATCATTTCGAGTTTCGAGTCATGTCATATCAGGTCGAGTCGGGTATCGAGTCATGTGATGCTGGATCATTTCGAGTTTTGGATCATGTCGAGACAGATCGAGTATCGGATCATCTGATGTCGAGTCATTTCAGACTTCGAATCATAACAAATTAGATCGGTCGGATATCAGATCATTAAAATCTTACACAGAACCTCGTCATATTCTATAGACGTGACACATTTACTTAATATATATTAATATATAATGTTAGATTTCAAATTTTAATCCTATCTTTAAAAATGTCAAGTTGTTCAAATAAACAATCGTCAAAGTGACTTCTTAATAATTTTCCCGTGCAAATTGTTCCATCCATAACTGCATGTTTTAGTTTTTTTTTTTTTTTTCATTTCAATGGTATATGCGTCTGTCTATATTACCTGACATATTTAGTTCATTTGAATAAACATTTTTTAAAATTATAATTTATTCAAAAAAATTTCTATATGTTATTTATTGAAAATTATTTCAAAATAAACATATGAGAAATGTATAATATATTATCACATACTTATATAAATCAATTTTGAATGTGTCCGTGAAATTACCAATAAAAATATTATGAATAAAGTAGACACATTAAGAAATATAAATGTTATAACAAATTTGTAGTTAGCATGCAATAATGCATTTAGCATTGTTTTGAAAACGCCATCGTTCATTTGTCCTTCAAGCTGCGAGGAGAAACGCTATTGTCCTTGTTGCTTAATCCGCTGTGTATTCTGCAGACAATGTAAGAGCGGATTCAGAGTTCAATTAAACTTCATTGAAATTGAGATCAAAATCTCGACATTAAAGTTCACTAAAAATATCATTAAAAACAAATTTTACGTTTTTTTGAAAATCAAACTCATGTCCCGTAAATAAATTCGCCCCTAAGACAATGCACAATTTACGTGTTCCTCACATCCTCTTAGAAAAAGGACGAACACAAAAGAGTACTTCGTTTAGAGTCCGTATCTACTGTAATTCTGAGGGAATAACATGGTCCTGTTATTTCATTGCTGACCGTCCGATCTATACGGACATCATAGATGAACTGCACGTGATCCGCTGTATTATATAAATTATTTGTTAGCTCGAAATTGAACAATATATAAAATAACACAATTCTATTATTCTCTCGGAATAACAACGAATATAAAATCCTTCGTTTAAACAGGAAACAAATATCTAAGGTCTATGGCAAAATTGGTCAGATATTTGTTGGTGGACATTTAATCACCAATTAGAAACCCACAGGTGCGTTGGTGCCCGTTAAATCACTCATCTAATTGCTTTAGCTATCTAGGTTAACCTTTCTTAAATATAAAAGTTAATATTAATATTAACTAGCAAATTTCATATGAGTGGGAGCTTACTAGAGTGTCAATAAAAAAAATACGTGTCATTTGAGCTTTGAAATGCTTACTGTAGGATTTTGTATATCTCAGCGTAGAACTGTGCTGGATTTGAGGAAGTTTGCGTTTGAACCTACAATTACAATAAAATTTAGAAATCAAAATTTTGGTAGATTAGAAAATTCGACAAATTCAATATTGCAAATCGGAATAGAATTCTAGTGTATTGTATTTTCGGACCTCTGGTTTTTTTTTATCTTTGTTACCAAAAGATTTTAGGTAGCCAAGGTCACGAAATAGAACTCTTCAAAGCCCATAATAATTTCTCGTCAATGGAGCCTTTTTATGTTTTAAACGGATCAATATATGACAAAGCCCAAATAATATTTGGGCCATTCAGGCCTGTCTTCTCCAACCGAATTCCTTACAAAGGTAGTGAACTAATAGAATCCATCGCCTTTTCTTCTCCTCCAAGCAGCACAGGGATTCTGAGAAGCTCGCGAGCTAATAGAAGCAAGCAAACAAGGAGAGAGAAGGGAAGAAAGAGAGAAAATATGGACAGAATCCAGAGAATGTTCTCGGCGGGCGGATCGATGGGGGGACACCCTCAGGGGGACGCGCCTCTGCTCGACACGGCGGAGCAGGTCTACATCTCCTCTCTCGCTCTCCTCAAGATGCTCAAGCACGGTATTTACATATCCCTCTCAGATCTGTTCAATTCTCCGTTTTCCATTTTCTTTTAGGAATATAGCAAGTTGTGGTTTGCTAGTAGACACACCGAGAAACGACATCCTCTGTTGAGATTTTTCTTCTCAGCAGAGAGCTGAGGTTTTGATCTGGACAGTCGGATTAAATATCAACGATCAGCCGTCGAGATTTAATCCGACGGTCCAGATCAAAAACTCAGCAGTGCTGAGTTTTTTCTCAGCAGAGGATAAGGTTCTGACACACCGAAGTTTACTCTTCTGCAAGGTGCTCCCAAAAACTCCCAGGAATTTTCAATTTGTAACCAATGAAGCTGCTTTTATTTTCATTAGGCAAATGGATGTTTATGCTTCCGAAAATAAGGATATTATGCTAAGAACCAGCTCTTGGTCTAGTGGTTAAGAGCAATGCTCTTTCTAAGGGAGGTCGCAGGTTCGAAACCCAGCTCTGGGGACTTCAGGTCAAAATTTGAAAAAGACTTGGAGCAAAAGACTCCAATTCTTTCTAAAAAAAAAGGATATTATGCTCATTTTCCTATCGAGTAAAAGGAACAAATTATGTCAGCCTGTTTATTTTCTAATGCTACGGTTGTGTAATAGCTTTAGAGAGAGAAAGATAAATATAGAGAGAAACATATGCGAAATGGAATGAATCATAGTATATGAACCCTGTCTGTACATGTACATCATGGGCTATATATAGCCAATGATAAGATTTGTCTAGAACAATCTTTGTAAGTACATATTAAACATAGTATATAATTGTGCTTCTAACTATCTCCTGTACATTACTCTTGAGATTGTATACTTTTATTTCTTCCTATTCAAAACTAGGTTCTGCTACTTAGAGCATTACTTTAATTTTGACTCTTCTGTAGCTCATTGCAGAGTTCTTATGGTAATTACACGGTAAAACATTTGGTAATGCAAACTGCAAAGGGTCAAAAGTAGTAGTTAGTCTGACTGTTCTTTTGAATTCTGTAAATGCTGATGAGATATTTTGATTGAGAATGAAGGGAGAGCAGGTGTACCAATGGAGGTGATGGGGCTGATGCTAGGAGAGTTTGTAGATGAATATACAGTGCGAGTGGTGGATGTATTTGCGATGCCTCAGAGTGGTACAGGTGTATCTGTTGAGGCCGTCGATCACGCTTTCCAGACTAACATGCTTGATATGCTCAAGCAGACGGGCAGGTCTCTCTCTCTCTCTCTCACACACACACACACACCTCCACCCCTCGAAAAAAGAACACACAAGGATAAACAAAAATTTGTTAGCACATAAAGGGGTATCATAACCTGGAATCATCTTAGTTTTGTTTTCAGCTACTATTGTTTTCTTAATATTTGTTAGCACATAGAAGTTCTGTGTAATGTATGATAGTAAACAATCTGATCTGTTAAGCTTTGTTAACACTTGTTTTCTTCAGTGAGTGCTTGAGCTTTTAGTTACTGTTTGATCAGATATTAACTATTAGCTTAACATAACCTTTTTGAGCAACTAGTACCACTCGTAATGTTCGGTAATAGCAAATACAAGATTTCAAGTGAAAAACGTAACTGATTTGTTTGAGAAAAATATCCGTATTCCTCTATGTTGCACGAGTGCCTGTGCGGGCATACGGCTATTTAAAAAAAATTAAATACGGGTGTGGCTATATATATTAAACTTTAATATAAAAGAGATAAATTATTCGAATAAAATGTATCAAAGAGATTTATAACAGAGATTCCATGCATTATAATGCATTCAATGTCAATACTTTGTCCAGATTTAAAGTGCATTGAAGAGGGTTGACAAAAAATCTGGGTCATCCACTCATTCTCTCACTTTTAACTATTCCACCACTCATTCTCTCTCCCTTTTAACTGTTAGTGATAAAAAGTCGCAAAGAGACTAGTTCTCTCTCTCTTTCATCATTTTAAGTGATAAAAAGTTGCAAATGAATTGTAAAATAATTGAATTTTGTCACGGATATGCACCGCACTGTATCTGGTGCGAATCCCGTATCCAGCCGTATCAGATACGATTTAGGCAGAGTTTCTAACATATCCGGGTAACACATGTATTCCTGTTTGTTCTCACAATTTTTGTTAATATTTATTTACAATAATCAAGCTACCTATAATTTGTTTCCTCTTTTTCCTCCGTATACAGACCTGAGATGGTGGTGGGATGGTATCACTCCCATCCTGGTTTCGGATGTTGGCTCTCTGGTGTTGACATTAACACACAACAGGTCTGCACAGTCACTTCTATTTGTATTCAAACTATGCTGTAACTTATAAGATGATCCACTTACATTGCTATATCTGTCAACTCAGTTTTGCTCCCTTTTTATGGTGTAGAGTTTTGAAGCACTGAATCCAAGGGCTGTTGCAGTTGTGATAGATCCAATACAGAGTGTGAAGGGCAAGGTGGTAATTGATGCCTTTCGGCTGATAAATCCTCAGACAATGATGCTTGGCCAAGAGCCTCGTCAGACAACATCTAATGTGGGCCACCTCAACAAGCCTTCTATTCAGGTTTGTGCCCATTTCTGCTTCTAATTTTTGGTTGAGGTAATTTGCTATCAAGCTGGCTGGAGTCAGGGGCGTAGCCAGAAACCTATTTTAGATGGGTCCATAATTTTTTTTTATAGCATATGTACGACATTATGTCTAATATGTAGACACAACAATCTCAAAATGTTTAATTTCGAAACAAATTTACATAAATTTATGAGAAATCAAATATACCAATAACAACGGTACAAGTCCCGAAATAATATATCAAAATCAGCTAAAATAATATATCCAAGACAATAAAAATATAAAAATTACAACAATTTCCTACGGATCAGGGTGAATCGCGATCTAGCGAGGGGGGACGGGATGCCCCGTTGTGCGAGGGAGAGGTTTTCAGCGGGGTCCTTGCAAATTTTGAGTGGGGTCCTTTGGATTATTTTTATTTACAACTATGTTCTTTGTATTGCCATTTTTTTTCAGGTGGGTCCATGAACCCACCAAAAACTACTTGTCTCCACTCCTGGCTGGAGTATGATGTTTTCTTTGTTGCTGCTATTGCAGGCGTTGATTCATGGTCTGAACAGACATTACTACTCTATAGCAATAAATTATAGGAAGAATGAACTTGAAGAAAAGATGCTTCTGAACTTGCACAAGAAGAAGTGGACTGATGGCTTTGTGCTGCGGTCATTCGATGTGCACTCAAAAACTAATGAGCAGATAGTTCAGGTGTGTGCATGAATTTTGTAACTTATGATGTCCCACTGTTTAGAAATAAAAAAAATGCATTCTTCACAATATTTGTAAATAGTCCTCATGTTTATTTAAAATTACATCCGCTAAAGAGCTGGATAAAAGATGGATTAAATTTTCTGATATATATATGAGGTCCAGCCTAGCTCATCATTTGAAAAAAGATCTTCTTTGAGGACTTTTGGTTGATGTTTCTTTATACTTCTGAAGTCAAAGGGGGAAATGGTCTGAACAAGAAAGAGATAAATAATGATGTGAAACTTCAAACTCCTTGCAGATTGATCTTCCTTCCAATTGTTATGAACTTCTTTCAAATTTGCAAACAAAGGTCCATTGCAATTCTGTAAATAAGAAAGTAATTCATAGGAAATCCTTGAATTTATCTTTCCAAGTCTTCTTTACACATCCACTGATGAACTTTATTTTCAGGAAATGCTGAACCTAGCTACAAAGTACAACAAGGCAGTTCAAGAGGAAGATGAGTTACCCCCGGAGAAGCTTGCTATTGCAAATGTCGGCAGACAAGATGCAAAGAAACATCTGGAAGAGCACGTCTCCGACCTCATGTCTTCCAACATAATTCAGACCCTTGGAACCATGCTCGACAATGTAGTGTTTTAGTTGATTTATATTTCTAGAATTTTCTGTTTAAACTCGGAGGTAGGCTGTACGTATGATGCTTTCTTTGTACACCAGATTGCCTGTTTGTATTGTTCTAGGTATTGCACTAAATTGTTTTTACTTGGTGTCCTATATGCTTTTCCATCAGCAGGGCACATCAGGTGCCTGTCCGTAGCTTCCTGCCTTTCGGAGACGAGCAAAACGATAATGCCATTGGAAGTTGCAATGGGTTACGTTATTTGGTAGCTACTACTAGAAAATTTTGTTACACAATGTAATGTGATTTTCCATACTTGATGAGCTTGCTTATATACCACCAACAGCAATTAATGTATTATGGTAACCGTTTTCTGCTAAACTAGCAGCAACCACCGTTTGCTTATTTGATTCCGTGTCAAAATGCAAGTTCATTATTTTTTTTTACTTCACCCGAACAGCTCTATTATGAACTTTTTTTTTTTTTTTTTTTTTTGTATTTTGCCTTTTTTTCAAGAACTTCAAGAGCAAGAGGTAAAACACCAAAAAAACAAACATCTATATTCTTGTCCGTCTTCTCTAACGTAGTGACGTCTATTGATATTGGCATTAACTAGTCACATTAGTAAGGCCTGCTATGCAAGATCATAATAGTATACTCTGTAACTCATGTACTTGGGAATATTAATTTGTTCTTTTTATGGCTTTGGAAGAGCTCTGGAAACTTCAATAAAATGAATTACTTTTGCCTTTTATTGTTTTTTATCATGAAAGATCGATGGCACATGATTTCCTTCTTGTGTCCTTCTCTTCCGCTAGTGATAGACTCTGGTGAGGATTCAGGGTTCAAGATTTTTTTTTTTCAGGGAGTTCAAATTGACGTATATTTAAAAAAAAAATCGTTTTATAAGTATATTTAAAAAGATTCAAATACATGATCAATTTTTGGAAAAAAAAGTTTGAGCTGCCACTGAATAGACTGATACGTAACAAGTTCAGGTTTTATGGTGGGTTATGGGTTTTGCTGGTAGGTTCCTGTTTTAGGTTTGTTGGTACCTCTAAGAGCGAAAATGGATCAGAGCTGAGTGGACAGTGGATCTACTTTATTTTTTAATATCGACTTAAACACTGATATGGTTGTAAATGCATATTCAATATAACTCAGATATTAATATATAATATACTTCAATGTAGTCAGTGCATCAAATATTTTATGAACAAAGTTTCTCAAAACCTACATCTAGTTGTTGATGTCCCTAAGAGCTCGATGCACAGAAGAAATGAACGTCTAAGTTCGAAACTTCTTCTTCTAAATTATTTTAAGAAAATCTAGCACAATTTAATAACTTGATCTCAAGTCAATGGCACCCAGGACCAAGAAAAAAGAATCAAACAATTATGATGAACAATGAAACACAAGAGAATTGATTACAAATTTGAACTGACAACTTGATTCTATGTTTCCCGAACTGTGCGAACATCCTTTTGTATGACTTAGGATCATGCTTTTGACCTTTGTTTTATTTTTCATGTGAACTTATCACGACAATATATAGTTTTATTTTTCCATGAGAATTTATCATGAATTCACGGTAATGGGATGATCAAAATTCAGACTACAGTTGCGGCCTGTATTTCAACACTTCAAGATAATTTAAACCATGTAATTTTTTAATCTTCTGATTTGATCTTACATTACATAGTTTAATGTTCGGTAGAGAAGGGATAAAAGAATAATGATCATTGGTGCCAACATGCATGTCAACATTCTGATTCGTACTTCAATTGAAAAATGTAAATTTTAGATGTGCTTTAAGCAATCTCAGTACAAACATATAATAAAAATATAATGAGATTTTGAGTTCATTTCGATAGCCATAAAAACTGAGATTAAATTGTTAAATTTGTTCCGTAATTTTTATTTGTTAGTTTTCGCTGTACATCGAAATAAAATTGAAATGATATCATCTTTTGTGCATATATATATGGATGATATACACAATATATAAAAATATTAAAAAGTTTAATTGTTGAAATTTAATCTCATTATTTAGCACCGATTGACGTCAATGATCGTTAGCATTAATTAAATTAATGTCTTCTCTATTCTCAATTGGAAAGTACATAATAAGTGCTGGTTCAATTTGCAACCTACAAAGAAGGAAACATTAAAGGCTAATTGCATACAGGCGTGTCATGTGGTCACTGAAATAGGTATCTCTATCAAATTTAAGGTAAAAAAAGCGAGATAGAGTAACCGTGATCTTATCATATTAGAATTATCCTCATTATCTTGTGGTTTACACTTTACACAACCCCTAGCTGGTATGAAGTATGAACACTAACCTCATCTAGATATCCTCAGCATATCAATCTCCAATAGCTATAATTAGGAGTGTAAGAAATATTCGCAGCTTGTGGCTTGCTCGTGTTCGACTCGTCAAAAACTCATTCGTTACCAGCTCGAGTTGTTAACGATACAAGCTGGTCAGCTCGTTAAGTTAACGAGTTAATCTTGAACTCTGTCCAGCTCAGCTCGTTAACAAAGAACACATGTTATATAAAGTTAATTTATAGATATTACTTCAATAGTTGAGTACAAGTTGCACAATATTAATTAACATATGGTCTAGAAGTGCTAAAAATATTCGTAGCTCGTGGCTCGTTCGTTACTAACTCGCTATGAACTCGTTCGTTAACAGCTCGTTCATTAAGTAACGAGCCGATCTTGAACTTGGCTCAGCTCGTTCGTGTTCGACTCGTTTGCACCCTAGCTATAATGCACGATATAGGATGTTTGAACC
>CAXKVX010004278.1:0-22800 GCA_964058865.1 Eleocharis quinqueflora
TGATATCTAACCAAAATATTTTGTTTTATAGGATTCGCAATGGATATAAATAAAATATTGTTTGATTTCTAAATTTGATATACATTGATTCCAACTATGGCAGAATATTACATAAGAAATACATGAAGAAGAATAACATGAGTTTACACATTTAATACACAGCATTAGTTACAAGACACATTTGAATAAACCATTGAGTTGCCTACGGGCTTTTCCTCAAAAAAAAAAATAATAATAATAAACCATTGAGTTTTGGGCTGTCGACGTATTTGGGTTTACGCTCCTCCTTTTCTGCATTTCTTCTCCATCTGAACATGTACCCTTTGATATTTGGGCCATGTGCAATGCTTTATAAATTTCCGCATACAATCCAGATTAGCCTAACCCAGAATATTCATGGGATGCATCATGCATACAGTAGGACTGTTAACGAATTGCGTTTTGAACGTTTTGTATGTTCTTTCGCCGTGATGACACTGTTAAGCGCAAGAGATTTTTGTTGCATTTGTTAAACGTAACGTAAGACGCAAATGAATTTTGTTGTGTTTAGTTAAACGCAACGTAAACACAAATGATCACTTTCGTTACGTTCATTCCGTCTTACGTTTAGAATTCTATGAGTCTAAAATAATTTAGAGTGCAGAGTAAAAATAAGGATATTATGTGAGACTTAAATGCTCCTTGTCCCAAAACCGTTGCTTTGCTATCTCCTTTGTCACTTTTTTCTCTTTGTCTCCTACACTCTCTCTCTAAGACTGACTTTTGACATGTCTCTCTCTTGCACGATGTCTCAAGCATAGTCGAATGAAATCTCAGCATGTCGACTCATGCATGATGTGATACTGTGGCAGTACGATTTGTAATGATTTTATTTGCCAAATAAGCTTAAACCTAGGCGAATTTTGACAATCTAGCCTTGTTTTCAAAGTTTGTTGTCTTGTTTTCAGTCATCTAGTGTGCTTGATGATTTCAGTTGATAGTTCAAAATCGGAGAAGTTAAGATTTAGACTATCAGTAGCTAGGTTATTGCGAGACTACAAGTCCTTGGATCAGGGCCTCTTCGCCTCATCTATGGCTTTGTTTATAGCATATATATGTCTCTAGTGAATGAAAAAATGACAGAGAGAAAAAACAAAAAGAACAGAAAAAAGAGAGAGACAAAGAAAGAAAGTCAGAAGGAGAGAAAGAGAAAGATCGAGCAAGAAAGATAAGGTGTGTAAACAATCAAGCAATTCTAGTTTTTCAAGGTAATGTAGCTTATCTTATTTCTTTAAATGATTCTGCTTTATTGGTGTTTCTTCTTTTTTTTTTGTCGACTTGCATGCAGGTTCTCTGGTTCTGTTTAATGTATATGTCAAGCAAATAGCGTGTAGATGATGTAGTGTCTGTGCATGATTTGTCTGAAAATGATGAGTATATTTTTCTTGCTTGCTTACTTAGAACTAAATTGGTTGGTTTTGTGATACAAATTGCTTATAACTGAAATTTCTTAGAATTAATTTCTTGTAGCATGAGGGATGCATATTTCACCCCAGATGAAATACAAAGAATTGAAATCAATATCCATTTGGATGACACTCAAGACCTGGTGCAATTGCAACTGCACCTCGGGATCAAGATGCTCAACCCACCAAAAAGAGAAAAACTAAAGAGGCCATGACCTCTGAGTATTGGATGATGGAAATGAGACGTTAAATCTAATAAATATAGTTTGGACTACGAGTTATATGATTAATATATCACATATTATCACTAATATTATGAGGAGTAATATAAGATATGTCATAAATGTGATTAATTTATACAAGGGCATAATACATATTTTGCTGATATTTTGGATACGAATACATGTGGAATTCAATGTGAATTAATTATAATTATTGATGGACTGATTATTATAAATTAAACTAACACTAATGTTAATGTAAAGTTAGGAATATTGTTTGAGATAGAACAATTGATTTGGATCAAAGCCCAAGCAAACAGAAAACTCTACAATTATCTGGCAGGCGCAAGGAGCCCCTTTGTGGCCGCAAAGAATCAGGAGAGACTTGGAAAGAATCTGTTGAAAATTCAGCAGTTCAATTGGCTGCAATAGCCCATTTTTGCGATCGCAAGACACTTGACAGATTTCGTGTCAAGTTTGGATCAAAGTCAATTGCGACCGTAATGGGAATTATTGTGATCGCGAGAGACCTACGCAAAGCAAAAAAACCATACTTTATTTGCCAATATCTATTGTGTTCCAAACAATACCAATTTAGAGAACGTGTTTACAATAGTAAATATGATAATTTTTTAAAAGAATTGGAGAGACAAATATTCCAAAGAATATTTGACATTAATTACGATATATTTGCATGATACGTTTTCACTAGCATAAAAAGTGTTAGGTCTTCAAGCATTATCGGTATCATATTCTAGGCATATGTGCTGTGAATTAGCCTCCATTCTCCCCTCCATTACAGAAAATTATTTCTTCGTTCATTCATGATCTCGAAGAAAATATTAGCACCGAAAATTGCTTCCAAGTATAAAAGGTCTTCAAGCATTATCGGTATCATATTCTAGGCACATGTGTTGTGAATTAGCCTCCATTCTCTCCTCCATTACGTCTCTATGGTCTCCCTTTTCACTAGTATAAAAGTTAGTTGGAAGGATCTACTAACATACTGCGGTGTTGCCCAACCATCTCTAACGACACCTTGATCAAGAAACGAGTACAAGGGAGACCATAGAGACGAAAAGTAAGCATTACTTCGGCTCCTATTTTATTTATGTCTTAAATAAATTTACGGAGTCAAAATTTGAATTACAATTGCTTAGCTTAGAATTTCGATATTATGACTCAACCTTAATTCTTGAGTTGCACCAAAAAGTGATATCAGAGCCACCTTTGAGATATTTTCTGGAAATATATCATTTTTAGTTGTTGCAAATATTTTTGTGCTTTCTAGTATTTGTTACTTAATTATTTTAAATATTTTTAATCGAAATTTGAATTTTGTCAAATTTCTCGTCTTTATGCGGTTTAAAATTGGTATTATTAAAAAAAATTGATTTATCAATGTTTGAAATAATTATTTGGACAAAGAAAATTGAATTTAGAAAGATATGCAACAATTTATGAATTAGTTTCTAAATAGAAATTATCCAGATTGAGTTGTTCCAAAACAGAACAAAATTGAACTGACATGCAAGTCAATTTTGTCCGCAAGGTCTAATTGTACAATCGCAATTGAGTATAAGTTTCTCTCTGTTTTTGGGAACAACCAAACTTGAACTCACAGGTGATGTTTTGCGGCCGCAACATAATAATTTTTTATTTTACCAGCTGCAAACACAATTTAATTGGCAGGAACAGTTTGCGACTGTAAAAACCACATCTTACGCCCGCGAGAAACTTGTTTTTTTTTTCCAAAAATGGCACAAAATCAATTAAATTGACTGTGAAGTATGTTGCGGTCGTATGACATGCAAATTATGATGTTTTTTTTCCAGATTTCTAGATTTGGGTATTTTAAATTGTGCATTTACATATAAATTAAAATTTAGTGCCAAATTTGAATTTTAAGAGTAGCGATGATTAATTATAATTTCGGATATATGTAATTATAATTAATATAGTTACTAAATAATACTACAATTATTTTAAATAAATAAAATTTAGATATTATCTATAATTAGTATTCAAGCTAATAAATGAAAAGATAATAGTGCCAAATTTTAAAAGGATTGCCATTTAAGATTAGAGCAAAACTATGGTGCTTATGCATGCATCGTGCTTGCGCATCTAGACCCTCTGATGCACATCGAGATTCGTGAAGATTCATCGATAAAATCTATTTTTACATGATGGTGTCATACTGTCATGGTGATGTTGAGGATTCTCTCTTTAATTGATACTTTACTTTTATTAATCAAATATGAACTCAGAGGAGGAAAATAAAAGTACGCATGCATATCCCTAGCTCGAATTCTCGGTGTTTTGAGTATCTTTTGATTGAAAATGGTTGCGCTTCTTTAAAAAATTCCAGCACACACAGCAAATTAAAAAGACTAGGCTATATGCCTTCCCTTCCTTCGTATTGCACTTTGCGCTATTCTTCTTGGATAATGTTTCGTAGATACCACATTTGATATCAGCTATTGATATCGATTTTATTATGCACATTATTTGAGTTATTTATGTATGTTATACCATAACTATTCAGTACAAAAAATAACATATATAATTATTTCATTACAGAAAATAACATGCATAATAACTCAAATAATGTGCACGATAACTCAACTAAAGGTGCATAATAAAATCGACAACATGTATAACTATTTCATTACAAAAAATAACATACATAATAACTCAAATAATGTGCATGATAACTCAACTATAGGTGTATAATAAAAATCGATATCAATAGTTGATATCAAATATGTTATCTACGTATCAGCTCCCATTCTCTTCTTTTACTATTTTGTTTTGAGAATAACTAATTAATTTAACACCTCTATTCTAACTTTTTGATGTTCTCATAAATACATTTTAAATAATTATCTGATAGTTCAATGGATACATATTTTAAAAAATGATCCGCATTATTTTATTAAATTTGCATATGAGTCTTTCATGATTCGGGTCCAAACTTTATTAAGGACACGTTAAGTAAAATATTGTAATATTATTATAACATTCCTAGATGATTTTGATTGTTTCAAAATGTAAATTAAGTTCCAATAATTTATATAAATTCATTTGAGTGAGTTTGTTTTCAACAAAACTTTTAAACACACATCAATTACAGTCGTTCATGTTTATCAATAAGTGTGCAATTCAGTTGATTTTATCATTAATAATAATGCAATCAAGTTAATTTGATCCAAATAGAATTATCCATTTTTTTATTAATTATGTTATCTTAAAATATGTTTTCAATGTAATATACTTACATTTATTTTTTGTGCTTGTATTTTGTAATTTTAACAGTTTTAAACAAAATATCAAATATGTTTCTTAAATAATATTTTACGACTCAGATATAACAATGCAACAAATTTGGAACGCCGATCATTGTGAGCAACCAATGTTTATTTAACTATGAATAACACTATTTTCTGGTTAGTGGTGCTATCCAATCGAAATGTGATCTAAAACAAGGAATAACAAATTGTGGATAATATTGGATTAGTATTATTTTGCTAACTCAACAAAATAATAGAATTAGCAAAATAGAACATGTTGAGATTACCAAAATTATTATTTTATTCTATTCTAATCATCATCACAGTACTAATAATAATAATATTATTATTATTATTATTGTAATTATTATTGTAATTATTATAATAATAGTTATATAATATTTTCATTATTCTGATTTTTATATTATTGTTACTATTAATATTATTTTTAATATAATAATCTTCATTGTTATTATTATTATGATTTATTTTATTATTTACTTTATTATTGTCCGTGTTGTTTTTATATTATAATAATTACAATTTTTATATTCTAATGTTTGTTATTATATTATTATTAAATATGTTTTTATCATTATTATCATATCATTATTTTATATTATTATTATTATTACTTTTCATTTCCTTCATCACTATTTCAAATTTACAATCCAAATAATATTTTCACTAAATAGTCAAAAGTTAACACTAGTATTTTCATACTATTTAAAATAGAAAAAAATAAACATTATTTATGTCACTAATTAGAATAGCGTATTTTTGCACTATCCCTTGCATGATCCAAACGAACCCTAAATTAATATACACCACAGATAGCTAAGGTCATGCATGGATTCAAATTCGAATGAGTATAATAGATGTCAGAACTATAGGCTCATTTCTTTGATGAAAAAAAAAAAAGAACTACAAATGTACTGCTATTTGATTTTGTCACCAATTGTTATGTTACCAGCATTGTAATAAGTATACAGATGCCAGTGCGTACATATGAAGCTTTTATTCTGAAAGCTTCTTTTATTTTTTGTTTTGAAGTAGGATTAAAGCTAGTTCAATATTTTATCAACCAAAAGGTTACTTGTCAAATTTTCTTTGAGCAAATCTCAATGAGTATTCATTTTACAATATGTTTTTAATATGTTTTGATGTTCAGAAAAACAAGAAGTTGAATCATATTAATTTTCTTTTTTGGTAGTAACAGTATACACACTCCGTTTAAATATAATGTGAGCAGCATTCTTTAAGACCAAAGCACATTTTTTTAATTATTCCATTTATATCCATTTATTATCTGATCCGTATTCATATCTGGTGCTATCTGAATTCGTATACATATCCGAAAAATAATAACAGATATTAATACGATACTGCTATTATTTGTTGTATCCAATCCATTTGCAAAGCCTAGCAAAAAGACCCTTGCTCTCCATGTCTTGATCGGCTCATCAAAACAAAAGAGTAATCTGGTTATTTTTGTTTCAATTTATAGAAACTATTTTCGCATTTTGAAGCAACATAGCTTGATGTATATACCCGTTTCAATTCCATTGCTGTCGAGTTAAAACTATATTTCATGTTTCGTAAGGTGTAACTATTCTTTCGCCCCCTATTTTTGAATAATGTCAAAACCCAGTATTCAACAATGAACAATCAACATCACGTTGAGACTTAGAGCCAATGACATAACTGAACTCCAATATTGCAATAGCGAATAAACCTGAAAAGAACTTTAAACAATAAAACCTCTAAATCTAAATACATTACAATCATGCAGCAAATTAAATAACTAGTCAGAAATCTCTTTATTTACAACTCTAGCACCAAGAAATATGGCAACAACTGCGAGTGCTATTATACAAACCACCTCATCAATCATCTCTCAGTGCTTAAATTAGGTCCCTGAGAGATTGACAGATGCGACAGACTGTATACGCACCAAGCTCAATTTAAAAAATAAGACAGCAAAATGCCAGAAAACACAGGAATTGCTAAAATACTAAAAGTCAAACCCACCAGCATCATCAAACCCGGCATCATAACCCGAATCATACACATCCTCGGCTGCATCTGAAACAATGTCGCCCAAAATCAGCCCACCAATAGCCCCACCAATCAGTCCAGCACCGAGTCCCAGCCCCATGCCATTCTTCTTTTTCTTCTGTGGTTGGACTGGCTGTTGTGCATAACCATACCCCTGCTGAGGAGGTGGGGCATACCCGTATTGAGGCGGCGGGGCATACCCGTATTGAGGCGGCGGGGCATACCCGTATGGAGGTGGAGCACCATACTGAGTAGCACCATAATAAGGCGGAGGAGGCTGATATGGAGCTGCCGAGCTAGATGCAGCTGGGTATGCAGTAACCGGCTCAGATGTCTTAGCAGGCTTTTCTGATGCCGCTGGGGCAGGATAACCAGATGGAGGGTACGCCGTGACCGGCTCAGCATTTTTAGGGGTTTTCTCTGCCGGAGGGTACCCACCTGGTGGTGGATATGCAGTTGGAGGTGGGTACGGTGCTCCGGCAGGTGGTGGTGGGTAAGCAGTGGCAGGTGTGTTGGTCTTAGCAGTTGGTGCAACAGTTCCTTGTGCAGTTATGCGCTCGCTGAGCTTGTAGGAGAGGTTGATCACACCTTTTGGCTTGCCGGAGGAAGGTTTCCGGACCTGACTTGTCAAATAATTGTATTTTGTTAAGTAACATTTTCTAGAAGTTAATTAAAGTCAACTAACTATAAAGTTTTTATAATTCAAATTTTCTATAGACCTAACAACAATTTAAGATATTCAAATAGGGTCTTTAGATGGCAGATGAAGTAACAAGGAAATTTGCAACAACGATGATGATAGATTTGCATTCTAAAAATTATCAGAGAAGTTCAACAATCTGTATTGAATGAATGAATTGCACAACCTACTCTTTGTGAAAGCAGTGGATACACTCATGAGTCCCCACATTGCATGTGTTCCTAAACCATTGGATATGGTATACATGAATTCAATTAAATGGTTCTCCCTCTTGAGAAGTTCAGAAAGGCTAATTTTTCTGATTTTCATGCAAGGAAGACGAAAGAAAAACAACAACAGTGAACTTGTTTTTCCTTTCTTTCAACTTTGATACGAGAAAACCGAATTAAGTTTTGGGAATTGGTAACTCCCAATAGAGAAAATCATTTAATTGAATATACATCCAACGATTTAACAAATTGGCGAACAATCAGAACAGACACTCATGGTATACCAGCCCTTCCCTTTGTAAAGAATTAAGGATGGTTGCAATTGGCCGGAAATGGAATATTCTAATTGTAATCATACTATACATTTAGAAACAAAACTATCTTAGTATATAATTATATTCTTATTGTAGATCATAAATCATGTGAAGAAGCAGCTAACATTAATTAGAAGTTTGTACTTGAATTTGAATAGACGGATCACTGAATCTGAATAGCTAGGTACCTGATAAGAGACGAACTGAGGCTGCGTGGGCCCGTCTCCTTTGACATTCTCAAGCAGCTCCTTGATGGGCACATGCACCTCGCCGACATCCTTATCACCGAGCGTCTTCTCAGCACGGAGAAGCACCTCGATCTTCCCGGGAGCGCCGGGGTCGGCCGGGATGTGGAAGCGCAGAGTCTGGTTCCAGGTGGGGTTGGGGCCGCTGTCGACGTGGGTCTTGGTGCGCTGCCTCGATCGCGGGTCGCCGGAGATGGAGACCTCGGCGTAAACATCCATCTTCCCTAAGAGGTTCACATCCTTGAGATCCTTGGCCGAGATCAGAGTCAGCTCAAGAGTTCTGTAGGCCATGGCTTTTTTTGATCTGGAGCAAGAGCCGAGTTGAGACTAGGGTTTCAATTTCTTTCTTTAGTTTAGTTTAGAGAGAGAGAGAGAGAGATGAGAGTTGAATAATTGATCGGTAAGAGCGAGGAGAGAGTTGAATTGGTGGAGGGTTTTTATATGTAGGATTTTGAGAGGAGCCGAAGCAACGCAAAACGCGACTATCGAATATCGATCCTGACGCGGAGAGGAAGGGTGATTCCAAGATATTTCTTTTCGTCTCTGTTGAAGAAATTACGAGAATGCCCTTCAAGATTGAAGAATCTGTCCCACTTGTAACTTGAGTTGTGGGGTCCCAAAGATAAAAAAAAAAAGTGCGTGCACGGTGCACCCAGAGTTGGAGTTATTTTATGACAGTGACGATATGAGCTGGATGATGCTGTGGTCCCAACTGTCAGAGGTAAGATGGAGTCGTGGTCTCGTGGAGACTACTTACATGGTTTCGGTGTACGGTGCATGTATGGAAAGTCTTAATCAAAATAAACTATAGACTTTAATTGGGGTGATGAGGAGGTCAATGATTGGTGGGGTCAACTTGGATTAATTATCTATAGACTATATGGCCATATGGGTTTGCTTTGCTTGTATTCTATTCTTGCTAGCGCGTAATCTGATTCGAGGAAACACCGTGGAAAGATTAGTTTTGATAATATTTTAGTATTAGCTTAGGATTACTGGAGAGACTTGAAAATTTGAGCGGAAGTCTAATTTTGTTTTATGTTTTGAAATTTTTGAAATTGACGTTTTTCTTTATCCGAACAACAGTGCAGCTCTTCTCTTGGTGCTCCTCTTGTTTCCGCTTCTCCACTTGTCGATGTGACAGCGAGGTCTTTCAAGTGAACACGTCACAGTCACCGATTTCCTTTTTCCTTCACGCGGCAACTCTTTATAGAATCCGATGGAGAGGCTCTACAACGATCTCTCTTCTTCCTTTGCCTTTTCTCTAATCTCTTAGAGTATTTTCTGTTTTCTGTTATGCCTTGAGAGAGTGTGTGACATGTCACTTGGAGAATTATACAATTCAGTTCATCAATAAATTGATAATTATCAATTATAATTTCTGCACATTAAAAGAGTTCATTTCTATAACACTTTATATCCATATATAAATATATTTTATTGATCACTTGATTATGGATATTAATGACATATAATTAATATATAATTGTATAACACGTAAGTTCATAAACTTGTCGTTTCATATGACGTCTCATATGACACGTATGATTGTAAAATCCAACAAGTTTATGTTGAATTGTTAATAATTTCTTCTTCTTTTTGAAACTTCTATATTAATATAATTGTTGGGAAATTGAATATATTTCGTCGCTTCTCATTTCTTCTTATTTAGGGGGTAGAATAACTTATTAATATTGACACAATATTATTTATATCATTTGCAAGTGTAGTCCGAGTTTTTTTTGTCTCTGTTTTTCTATAAACAGTTATGATAATAATACTTTGGCGTATATCCTCTAAATACATTCTAATATATATATATATTTGGTCTTCTATTATCAAAAAATTATTGTTATTATTTCTAGAGTGTCTGTGAAAGAGCTTTAGGTAGGTGTAAATGATATGAACATTATTCGCTCCACTTCAAGTTTGTATTCGAAAATTAATTGTTCACAAATATCATAATATGATGTAGATATATTAAAATATCGACATTAGTAATGATAATGACGTGGATATTCTTTTTTTTCTAGAGACAAGGTAATGATGTGGATACAAATATGAATTTAAGTTAAATTGTCAAAATATTGTGGTTATTGGGACTATTTGAATCCAACATAATAACATATGATTAATAATTATATTTGCAAATAATGTTAATTAAATTGTGAACATTTCTATTTATGTATTTCAATTCTAATATAAAAACAATTGATTAAATTTAATTATTTTTGAATAATTAGGTAAATTTTAATTATTATGTTTAATTGACGAACAAATAGAACCTACAATGCCACATCTCGCAAAAAATCTTGATGTCTATGCGTTTCAGTCAGTGGCGAATGCAGAACTTTGATCAGAAGTACACACAAATTACATACAAAAATATAAAAATAAATAATATTTCATCCAAAATGTTAAATATCATAAAAAATATTTTACGTATTAATAAAAATACTATTATTTCCAAATATACATACAGTAGAAAGGAGCAACTGAAAGCTTCTCAATCACAATCAAAATATATAATAAGTAGCAAAGACTATGATATAATAATATAACACCACATAAAAACTATGATATTTTGTATTCAGTCTTCAATACAGAAATGCAAGTTCTGGCAAATTAGTAGCTAATTTATTAGTTAGCTTTTGCTTAATGGGCTAATGGCAAATCCTATATACCTTTGCGCCATCATTATTAACTCTACTAAAGAATCACAACAAAAGCATTCACTTTATTGAAGAATTACAACAGAAGCCAACAGTCAGTTAGCAAAGCTGTTAGGAAAACAGTTACAACATTTAGACAGTTTGGATAGCAATTAACTGTTTCTATGTCAGAACAGTTATTCTGTTACAATCAGTTTCACATTTTGATTATTACAGCTACAACAACTAACTATAAATACACTTGTACTCTTTATTGAAAAGAGAATGAAATTCAGTCTACTTGTTATAACACTTTCTCTCTTTATATTTACTTTCTTTACATTTGCTATCATGGTAGAGCCAGATGGTTTTTTTGCCTAATCAAGATCATCCGTTGCGACATTGCTACCTCCAGATCTCAATTTCAATCCCCACGCTTTTCCAATTGACTCTTCTTCTACTGACACCCACTGTATTCATCCCAATTCCCTGGATTCAATCATCTCCATAAATCTCTCAAGAGCTATCAAATTGAATGAAACCAATTTTCTAACATAAAAGTCACAAATTCTTCCGATCATTCATGGCCACAATCCCTCCAAATTTGTTGAGGCTTCATCACTGAAGATAACGACCGTCACTGCCAACAGACAGAACCAAAATAACCCCAACTTACTTGGCATCGATAGGACCAACTACTAGGATGGTTGAGATCCTCCTTAACAGAGAGTCTCCTTGCTCAGGTGATCTCCTGCTCCACGATAACAGATTTCTGAAAATCCTTAGAAGAGCTCTATTCCTTCACCTCGCGCGCACGCTTACACGAATTGAAAATGTGGATCCAAATTGCAAACAAAGGTGATCTATCTTGCTCAGATTATCTTCTTCAGATCAAGCAGGTGGCAGACGAGCTCACTTTCATCGGTGCTCTGTTTCCTGAGGAAGAACTCGTCTCAACCACGATCAACAAGTTAGGTCTTGAATATACTCATTATTCTTACAAATGAATTTATTGAAATGGGAGAACCACTAACTAACAACAAGATTGTAGGTAAGCTTTTCCGTACCATATTTGTGCTACCAAATTGGCAAGGCTTTGTTGGCGCACTTGAAGCGATAAATGAGAGAAATGTCGATCCATTCACGTCGGATGAAATCTACATCTCATTTAGATCTTTTGAAGAAACTCTTAAACAAACCGCCAACAAAAGCCAATGAAGCAAAGTCGTTGCCTTTCCGGCCCAAAACTTCAAACAAAACAACTCATCCTCCTCTTATTCTCGATCAACCTATGAAAACCCTTTCAAGAACATAGGTTAAGATCACAAAAAAGAAACTCAAATTCTTGCTAAAATGCTACAAGGCCTTTTTGAGGTTGAGAAAAAAATACAATGCAAAGCGAGAAAGCAAAGGGAAAATGTCGATATGTGCAATGTGTGAGAAGGAAGGGCATACGATCCATACTTGCTATAAAAAAATTCTGCAACTAAGAAGTCAAAAGGGTGATGAGGAGAAGAAGGTAAATTACTCGCTCATGGCCATAGTGAGTAAGGAACCAAGCATAAACGGCATCGACTCGATCATTACTAGCAACAACAACAACGATTTGACAACAATTGAGATACTCAAGAATATCGTGCTAGCAAAGATGAAGCAGTTTGAGATCAACTCGAAAGAAAACAAAGAGATCAAAGGAAAAGAAGAAGCTATCTCTTCATCCTCCAGAAAGGAGGCCAAGGTATATCTAAACTTAAAAGATTATGATTCTAAGCTAATGAATACTTCATCATATGACTCAAGTGATGATGACGATGATGATGAAAATCTATTTAATAGTACAAGCACTTTGTCTAACGAGGAATCATTAAAACTCGAAATTGTTAGGATGAACAAACTCATTATTGAAACCAACCGAGAGTTAATGAGAAAGAAAAGCACGATTGATGGATTAAATAATAAAATACTTGAGCTTGAATCTAAGGTAAATGAATGTGATAAACACATGAAGGTAATAAGTGACTTAAAGTTGACAAGAAATTATTAAAAATTGAAAATAAGGTTTTAAAATCCACTAGTGCATTAGTGACACTACAAAGGATTTAAATAAAATATATGAGGAACAAAGACCTCATGACAAATCGAGTCTTGTATATAAGAAGAGCTCATCATTTTCTTCACCCAACAACCCGCGAAATCCTAAAGGAAAAGAGAAAAAAAATCAAAACTATAAGGGCAAGAAGGTTAATTATCAAAATGCTAGAAATGCACCAAATCATTTCTTTAAGTATATGTTTAACTATTGTAATTATGCCAAGAACAAACCGGGTCCAAGGTACTTAAATATGTCTTGGTCCGACAATGTTTATCATAAGAAATCAACCGGTTGGTCCAAATTTAGTACTAAACTCAATGAGAAACCTAGAGTTGTTCATCAACAATCAAATAGTTCAAACATGCACAAACAAAATTTTAACTATACATATCAACCAAAGAACCAAATTAAAGACTTAAGAATAGATTTTCAAACCCGTTTTATGAAAACACTTCCACAAAGTGCATTTTGTAACTATTATTGTAAATGGGACATATTTCATTAGAATGTAAATTCAGAAAGGAAAGTAACAAATTAAATTTTGTTTGGCTCCTTAAAGTTCAAAACTAAGTTACTAAACATTCAATTAGTCCCCATCGTTTGTATGCTAAATATTTAGAGGGAGTTTAAAAGGTTATATTATATTTAAATTACTAAATTGCATTGTTATTATCTCAACTATTGCAAAATGAACAACTAAATAATGCCCTATAAATTTCACTCATGTTAGAATAATTTAAGTTCAAACTTGACGTCATAGATTTAAGGGGAGCTTGGCAAAATATTTGTTGTGTTAATTTTTTTTAATTGTCAAATTATTTTCTCCAATATTCACATGCTATATATTTGGAGAGAGTTTACAAACAAAGTGATTGTATTATAAATTTGATTGTCATTATGTAAGATTACTTTAAAAGTGTAATACTATCAATAAATTAAACACATGACATACTTGTGCCTAAAAAAATTCAACAAACACATGTGTTAATTAAAATCTAAATCCAATTTACGCTTCTACATTGTTCTTGTGTAACAATATTAGTGAATTCATGCTCTCAAAGAATTTGATATTTGACACACGCTTACTTTGTATGGCTACTTGCTATATTGATAGTCTCATTTATCTTTCCTTCGTAATTGTACATTTTTCTTGTTATTTATGCTATATTTTGTTTATATGTGCATATAACTCAAGAATATTGAATTGAGGTGGAGCCTTGTTCTTAAGTAACTAGATTATTATTTATTTGCTTATTAAAAAATTATGCATAACTTGAGGGAGAGCTATGCTAAAATTGTTCAAACTTTTGCTCCATTTACAAAAAGGGGGAGAACATTAGATGTGGCATATTTATTCAAATATAATTCTCAGACGTGCACATATAATTGCAAGTTTTGCAAATTGACAAAAGGAGAGATTGTTGTATCTAACAATTTATTTATGTTTGTCGATTTGTAAAACAAACTTGAATTTTACCATGCTTTGTGTTTGAGAATTTTTGTAGGGACGTTATAGCAAACTTGGAGATGCAAAATAGGAGCAAGTATATTTCAAGAACAAGTATCAATATCATAATATGACTTGAATACAAAATTTGAGAAGGAAAATGTTAGAAATTTCAAGTGATGTGCTGAGAATAAGTGTAGAGCTCATCGCGACCTTTCCAACGCTTTGAAAATGACCTCAATTGGAGCTACAAATCAAAAGTTATGGTTGTTTTGAGAACTAAAAAGTAAGCAAACAGTACAAATTGTCGTGTGACGATTCGAAAGCCATTTTCTGCCCAAATTTCCAGAGAAAACCATCAGTGACGATTCGGGTCATTTTGCTGATTTTCAAGCCCTAATTCTATTACAGTATATATGGAAGGGATGCCTCCTTCTTTCCAAGACTTGCTCCAGAGGGTTCTAGCTAGGGGTGCAAACGAGCCGAGTTCGAGCGAGCTGGGTCGGACTCGAACTCGGCTCGTTTATTATCGAAACTCTCGAACTCGGCTCGTTAAGACTCGAGCTAGCTCGTTTAGCTTGTTTGCAAGAAAAATGACAAAATGGTTTAAAAAACATAATAAACTTATAAAATCGTGAAAATTCTTTGTGGTGAAGATCTATTTAGAGATGGTGATAATCAATTTGACGGTCCAGATTAATTCGTTAAGGTCTCGATACTTACACAAGCCGAGCTTGTCACAACTCGAGATCGGCTCGTTTCTTAATGAGCTAGCTCGGCTCGTTAACAACTCAAGCTGTTAACGAACGAGTTGTTAGAGAGTCGAATACGAATTGAACATGAGTCAAACACGAGCGAGCTACGAGTCACGAATATTTTGTGCACTCCTAGTTCTAGCGGAGGAAGAAAGATTGTACATAGGTTAAGATCTTCCATTACGTCTGTGATTTTGGTTCCCTCCCGATTTGGGGTAGACGAGGTTACCATCGTAAAGTTATAGAGATACCCTCTGAAAATTTCGCTAGTATACAGACTGTTTTTGTGCCTTAAATCCTCCCACACTCGAATCTCTCTCTGCTGCTCGGCCTTCGTGCATCTCTTCACTATTTTTGTGCTGTGCCATCTGGCCCATATCCATCTCTCTTTGTCTCGCCTATAAGAGTAGTAGATAAACTTGTCATCTTTTCAATTCCAATCGTTCTTAGTCTAATCCAGCCACAATCGTTGAAGCACAATACTTCAATGCCAGAATAGATGCAAATTTTATAAACTTTCACAAGAGATGTGAGTTATCATTCTAATCTTGTTTTAGTTGTTACGGTACCATAACACTCGGATATTGCTTCGGACCTTCAATTGTTACTACTGTGTAGATTTGGATATGTGCTTCATTTGTTAATTGTCATTATAAAATAATAATGCTAAAGAAAAATGAAAAATAAACAAGCTTCATAAGTAAAATCACATACAAATTGAAATATAAAAAATAACAATATAATAAAAATCAATCAATTTAAGTACTACATGTGAAGTGATTCTTGCTCGACTACTTAAATAAGCAAAAAGAATGATGATACACAATTTTGTCTATCTAATCCAAAAATATCCTTTCAAGTTTTATTTCAATATGGCCATATGAGTCCTAGACTTCTAGTTCAGTTAACCTGAGATTAATCTAATGATATGACTCTAATTCATTTTTGTTTGATTATTAGCTGATATTTTTATTCTAAACCTTATCGATTGTTGTTTTACTCTGTCAGTGTGAGAAATATGCTGAATTGAATGAATGTAGAGATCACATTGTAAAAAACATTAGGATATGTCGGCTCGATTTATCGTAGTCGATTTGATTTAATTTTTGAGGTGTTATTATATTTTATTTTTTAATATGTAAAATAATAGTTATTAATTATTATGTTGTTTAATATTTTGACGAAATTTATACTCTTGTAAATAATTAGTTTTTACCTCTGATCGTAATCTTGGATCCGCCATACGGCCATAACCTTGCTCAAGAATAAAGTGGTAAAATATTCATTTTTTACCTTCTTTGATGATGGCCTAAAGAAAGGTGAACTATACACCTCGTTTTCTTTTTTCTTCCTTTCACTTTCGTTTCCTACCTTTTCTTCTTACTCCTTCCTTTCTTTCTATTTTTTTCGACTGGAGCACAGCTAAAGGCTTTTTCTATGGCGTATTTGTGAACTCGTCGATTCGACCGTCAGATCAGAAACGGACTGTTAGGATCGGCTACAAATTCTGACAATGTCAATGGCGAATTGGCGATCTTTAAATAAGATCGCTGAATTTCAATCGTACGTCCAGGAATGAAATGCTATCGCAACCCTTGCAAATTACAGTATCAGCAGCGCAGCGCAAGTACATGTAGTCATGGACCCTTCCTCTCTGACCTAACCAGTAAATAAATGCCAAAACTCCAAACTGCGCCGACTTTTATTTCTCCCTCCCAAGAGCTAAATCCAATTTCATTTTTACCTCTTCCTCCCTTCTTCCTTTTTCTCTCTCTTTCATTCGAAATAGACCCAGCGGTCTGTTTCGCATTCCCATTCTCTTTCTCCATCGAATCGGGGAACCAAATCAACTACCGCGCCTGATCGTCCGATTGCCTCGACCGATTGCCTCGAGATTCGTGCTCAAATCTAAAAACCCTGCAGTCCGCTAGTCCAAACTTTGACGCGCGGGTAGAAGAAGAGGACCCTCGAGTTGAATACAAAAGGTGAATTTCAGAAAGCAAAAAAAAGAGAAAAAAAGGAATTAATTAATTGCGACTCTTTCTTTCGAAAGGAAGCGTAAGAGAGCTCCTCTCTCTCTATATCTACGCGGATTCCCCTCATCTTCTTGTTCCCTTCTCGAATTGTGATACAATTCGAACATTCTAGCTTTTCTTCTTCAAAATTTTGTTAAAAAATCCCCATCGACGAATTTTGATGAAGACTGAGGAGTCAGGGCAGCTGAACAGGGCTTTGGTTGATACCTTGGCTGGGGCAATTTCCGGTGGCATCTCTCGAACCGTCACCTCGCCCTTTGATGTCATTAAAATTAGGTTTCAGGTAATTAATTTCTGTTGTAAATCAAGAATAACAGCTGAGAGTTGAGAACTAGGTTTTGCATTAGTTAAGTTGTGGGATAAGAGCATTGGTACTGGCATCCATTCAATCAATTTCAGACAAAAAGAGGAAATTTAAAAGAACAATAAGTCAATAACAACCTGGCCTTACATTCTTAACAATTAGTGATTTTTTTTGGTTGAAAACATTCCGAAGGGTTACTCTTTAGGTTATTCTGTAATGTAGAACTGTCCCTCAGACCTTTCTGGTTTTGATGTTAAACAAGTTAATGCTCGAATCTACTTGGTGAAAAAAGAAGATAGAATTGGACCTCAATTGTTCACTGTGCATGGCCGTATATTGGAATTGATAATTTTGTCATAGATCCTCAAAATTTTTATCTTAAAATAGCAGTAATCCAAAAGAGCAATGCCCTTTTAAATTTGGACTGTGGCATAGTGTAGAATTACATGTACACATTGATGCATGCAAAAAATCCTAATAACTATAATGAAAATTTATTTTTGTTCTCTCTCTTAAAACTCAAGCAAACTTGATTATATCAAAAGAACTTGTTCAATTTAACCGGCAATACCTCCACAAATTCAGGTGCAACTGGAGCCAACCACTACATGGACCTTACTACAGAAAGAAATGTACAAGCCATCCAAATATAAAGGGATAGTGCAAACGAGTAAAGAAATTTTCAGAGAGGAAGGTTTGCCGGTATCTCTCTTTTCATTTTATTTTATTTTATGCCATCAATTGTTGGTCTATAAGCCTGATGATGAGGGTGGGTGTTGAATTTTTGGGGGAAGGATAGGTCTTTTGGATTATGTTGTTGAATGCAAAGTGTTTATCATGATGCCAGTAATTCTCTTCAAGTAGTCCTGCTATTGGTGATCCAGTTGTAACAAATACTTGGTTAGTGTCAATTACTCTAGCTGATTTCTTTGGGGAGTGCCATAGATTGTTGTTTTATTTGTATTTTTTTTGTTGAAAAATGGACTATGTCGCCAGTTTCAATTGAAACAAAAGGTTCAAGATGGTACCAACCCCTGGTACCTTTGGGTTCCTAGAATCAACCCTACATAATCTAATTAACTTTACCACACCACCATACAGTAGGTACAACTAACTATTCATCAAAATGTAATACCTCAACTTTGAATTTAACAAACAATATAAAGCACTTTTTTTATTTGTATTATTTCTTTGGAATGTCGATTCAGGGTTTTTGGAGAGGAAATGTTCCAGCTTTGCTCTTATACATGCCGTATACTGCCATACAGTTCACTGTTTTACACAAGTTGAAAACTTTTGCTTCAGGTTCTTCCAAGGCAGGTATAACATATATCCAATCCCTTCCTTCCCCCAGGCCCCCACCCACCCAGAACATACACATACGCGCAAAAGAAAATGAAGTAAAAGACAGAAAGTATACTCCAGGAAAATAAGAACAAAACGAAGAACCAACACCTCCCAACCATCAAAAACAGAATTTCAGACGGTCCATGCCATTATAAACTTAAAACATATAGCCTACAGGCTTCACCCTAAAAAGTAATAATAATAAAATAATAAAATAAAATAAGACTTAAAAACTTATACTTGGAAGATTATGATTGTAAAGGTTTTTATCTTGTGGCAACCTACCTGTTCTGTAAGTTAACATGCATTGTATCATCTTAATTTACCAGGCTCCTCTTTCTTCTCCTGAGAGCTAGGAAAAATACCTTGTCCTGTTCTCAGCTGGTGTTTACCTTTTATTTTATTTTATGTTATACTAGAGGATCACTTACAACTGAGCCCATACTGGTCCTATCTAAGTGGGGGATTAGCGGGATGTGCTGCTACTGTAGGATCCTACCCTTTTGACCTTCTAAGAACAATTTTAGCTTCTCAAGGCGAACCTAAGGTATTAAAAACTATCGCATTTAATTAGATACCTGTTAGTTGCATTCACCAACAAATGGGTTTCTAGTTATTTGATTACCAGTTTTGTTTTTTACTTGAGGTTTACTGTATGTTATACAGATGCGGCAGCTGTCAAGGCTCCTACTGTTGTGTACCAGTAGGACAGAACACTGGATGGCACTCGCATTACACCAATAGATACTGGTATATACCACCAGTACATTACTTACCAGAATTTGTTCTTTTTACCTTATTCATAGCCTGGCAAGCATGAGGCAACAGACCAAAATGGTACTGGATAAACATTACCCTATAAATAAAATCAGAGATATCATTGGTCCATGTCTGAATATAATACACAGCATTAACTTTCTTTAGCATTTGTTAGAAGAAATTGAAGGTGCTAGATTTTTTTAACGTGTGATGTCCCAGGTTTATCCCAACATGAGGTCTGCATTCTTTGACATAATTCAAAAGCGAGGTATTAAAGGACTATATGCCGGTTTGTCACCTACTATTGTTGAGATAATTCCTTATGCGGGATTACAGTTTGGCTCCTATGACTCATTCAAACGATGGATGATTGTACGTTACTCGACTCTGCTTTACCATTCCTTTTAAGAAAAAAGGTTAATGTCATAAATGTTAGCAGTAACTATTTTGCTCCTCTGACGAATTTCCAGAGCAACTTTGCAAAGCACAAGTCCATTGCATTTTTTAGAATTGGCCATTTTCCTTTTCTTTGGTGTCTGTTGGGAAAGGGTTTAAAGAATAGTTCATCTGTTGCAGAAGTCATTTTTGTGCCTAATTAAATTAGTAACTTTGTGATTGGTAGGCAGTATATCTATAATTGAAAAGGAAACACCTCAATATTTGAGAAGCAGAACCACAGGCCTAGCACAGATGGTGTTGGGCCTAGCCTCTCTATGGAGAGATGCAAATCGCGCAAGAGCATTTGAAAGTTAATAAATGCTGGGTTAACTGGAGTTTTTTCTATAAAGAACCAAAAAAAAAGAGAAGCAAATGACCAGAAAGAAAGTAAGAATGCTGGTCAATGCTGATAGTTAAATCCTGAGAGGCTTGTGTATATCCAATACTTTATTTACATTAATTGCTGCTACTCTACCATTATTTAAGAATATGAAAGCATAAAAAGTGTCCTTGTAACATCCTTTGGATTTGTATCTTGCTGGCTAGGTAGTAAACCAATCAGGTTTGATACTCATGATTAGTGCAGTTGTTGTTGCAAACTTTCATGTATACCAACTTGCGTAAATGGTATGCAAAATTGATGTTTGCTGTGGTGATTACTGCAGCTTTGGAACAGGTATAGAAACCCCGAGCTTAACCCTGAGATGACCTCCGAGTCGGTGTCGAGCTTCCAGTTGTTTCTATGTGGGTTACTTGCTGGGACGTTCTCCAAATCTGTGTGTCATCCACTTGATGTTGTCAAAAAGAGATTTCAGGTATGAATTCTAAATCTTGTATTCATTTGTTCCTTGGACGTTGATGCATTATTCGGTGATCCTTTATATTCCGTTCAGGTGTTCCATCAATTTTCTGACATTGCTCAACATGGTCCCTTTGTTAATTCTGCTGTTCACTAGTGATAATGTCTTGGTTAATTGCCATATTGTCATTTTACCAAAGTAATGCTAACTGAGCATCCATAATGAACAATTGAAGCAACATGAATTTTCCAAAGGCTGTGTAGCATGTGAAAAGTGAAATGGTACACAAATCCTACTAATACCTATGATGCGAGACATCAATTTCATTATCTGTGAGTTCTACATATTAATTGTATTTTGTTATATAACCTACAGGTTGAAGGTTTACAGAGACATCCCAAGTACGGGGCTCGTATAGAGAGCAGTGCCTATAAAGGCATGTACCATGCATTGAAAGAGATTGTAATACAGGAGGGTTTGGCTGGCCTTTACAAAGGAATTATCCCATCCCTGATAAAAGCTGCTCCTGCCGGTGCGGTTACCTTTTTGGCATATGAACACATTTCAGACTTTCTAGAGTCTATCTTGAGCTAACATTTTTCAATGTACATCAATTTTGTTTGTTTTTGTAACTTATGTCATAATCCGTTCTGATATTCTTGAACCGCAAATGATTAGGAGGTGGGGGTTTGGTTAGACCTCCAGTCTCATGGCATGCTCTCTGGACTGTCAGAAAACCTGACTACCAGACAATTCTCATGAGCTTATAAGGCCTTCATGCAATAAACAGTATAGAGAATTTGACCGTTTAATTAGTGTTCAAACTAATTTTGGAATCTTGTCATCAGTTAAGCAAGCATGTTGGGAGTGATTGGCAACATATTCTTGTTGTTTTGTTTACATAACATTTACACTTTGACCAGAATGAAACCTGATGAAAATGGAGCTCAATTTAATGGTATGTAATATATAGATGAAAAGAGATGGTTTGGAAATGAATTTTGGTTTTTGGATGATCGTAGTGTCAAATTGAGTGAGAGAATTCAATTTCAGTAATAAAATAAAGGGTTAATTTCTCATTTGCCCTTACAAACTCCTTTGATTTCTTATTTACCCCTCTGGTCTTTATTATATCTAATATAACTCTTAACTCTTTCTCTCTTTTTTATTTTTCCCACCGATTTAATTATCCACAATGAGTCTTTTAAATTTATTATTTCAATAATACCCTCATTCTTTGCTCTGTTGCATTAATTTTGTTTGTCCGATCTCTACATCACAAATGAGTTATAAACTCAACCATGTTTTTCTCTTTAACTAGATAATTGATTGGTGTTATATAAAACAAATCTAACCAAAATCATCACGAAGCTATTTTGCGATTTACATTCAAATAAATTCATCTTAGTTTGAATCGATGTGATGATTAAGATTGTCTCGTCAGAGTTGTTACCAGGAATATTTACCAGAATATGCTCTTTTTTCAACTAAATACAAAAAATCGATGGCTTATTTTTTACACACAATTCATTGTAACTCACTAACTCATATAATTACTCTACTTGTATCTATATATAGTCATTTCTGAATCTTGATACGAGTTTGAGAAAGAATGAATAAAGACAAAGATTAAACAGTACAATACCATTTTCTCTCTTTCTCCAATTTCTTTCGTTACTTACACAT
>CAXKVX010004279.1:0-14287 GCA_964058865.1 Eleocharis quinqueflora
GAAATAAAATGTTCTAATAATTATAGATGCATATTATTGTGCTTATAGAGAAATTGATAAATAGATTTTATTAAACGTTTACTTTGTCATAATTGTGTGTTTCATGTGTAATATTTAATTTGGTGCGTGTTTGTAATTGGTGTGATATAGAGAAATTGATCAATATATATTGTTAGGCATGTAAATATTACTTAGTCCATTTCTGTCGCTAGTGTGTGATATTTTACTAATATATATATATATATATATATACATTATATTTAACTTATTTTATTATTTAATTAATAATGTTATTATAAATAATCAATTAACTTAGTCGTCACGTATAATTGTATGTCAAGTGTCAATAAGTCAGACGCATTGTCGTTCCTAAACAACTATCCTACTATATAGCTATGTCGTATATTATACGTTATATGGTTTAGTGCTAGATATAGTATAGAAAAGTACATAAAAACACAAGTTGGTTAATTTTAATTAATTATTGGTTTGTGTTAATCCTGGAGTGGGATCAGAAGTCCGTACTCGTGCGTCATAGCCGAAGCTCGTGCAGCACGAACTTATGGTCGTCATTTCCCAATATACATTTCTCGGTCCCTTTATCCTCGGGTCTAGTTACTAGGTGTGATGGGTAGGGCCACCGTATGTGTAATATCTGTCTTTACCTAATTCGGCCTGAACGGGGCCCAAGCCCGAAAATACCTAGGACTATATTGTTATAATTAAGGGTCCATTAATACGATCGTGTAGTATCTATTGGTTTTAATGGCCAAATTTTATCTTTTAAATTCTCTTAAGCTCAGTAAGGGTCAAGGACCGGTGGGCCAGAGCCCATTATAAATTTCTAAGATATGTTAAGGGTCCAGCGGGCTCAAGGCCCAATTTAATTCACAAAAATTCCTTTGTTCTGCCTCTTAACGGATTAAAGGCCCGAAATTGCTCACATGGGCCCAGTCATGACCTCTGGGTCCAGAACTCACGATAAATTCTTATTCCTAATACAAACGGCATAAACAAAACCCAGCACATAAACGACATACTGCACAGGGGCTGGCATCCTTGTGCAGCACCAGTCCAGCACCATAACACAAACCAGCACAGGCACCCATGTGCCCGAAATTACCAGAAAATCAGAACCCTTAACCCATGCAACCAACCCTATCAGAAAAATTTAGCATACTGCCATGCTACTCAGTATTCGGGTCATAAGCACAAATCAGATCAGTTCTAGTGTGGAACAGTTCATATCCAAGAGTATCAGCAAGGTCAAGCAACATCACAGACAGTGGCTCGATGGCCACTGTCATCAAAGTGAAATCAGTACACAAGCCCCGAACCCAAACAGAAATCAAGACAGCAAGGCAACAACAAATCAGGCATTTCAATCACAAGGCATAGTACTAGCAAAAAAACCAAATCAGTTGACTGTGTTTACCAGTAAGAGTTCGTGAGGCACGATCAAGATGAGTGAAACTGCGAGGCCAACACACCCTTGTAGTAAAGTTCCCCTCCTCCCTGTCTCGGAGCTCAACTCTCGCTCTTTAACAGCTTTAGAATTATCTATACTCAACGCATGAGTGTCCAACCGAGCAAGAAAGAGACAAGAGGGGAGAGGTAAGCGTTTTATAGGAAAGGAGGCGAGGGAGTCGGGTGAGGGCCTTCGAGCAGTCATCTCAAGCACTCGAGTGTTAGGCTCGAAAGTCAAAGAAAGAGAGAGGCTATAGTACACACTCGTATTAATGGCGACATGATGTTCAAATAGCCAAGCAACAGAAGGGTGCGAGCTCTCGTTTGGACAGAGAACCGAGAGGTGACAGAAGGCAAATGGGGGATGCGAAGAACAGGAGAAGGGAAAGGAAAATTTGAGAGTTGGCAGACAGCGCATTTAATGCGAGGGGATCGGTCGAGCAGAGAAAGAAAAAGAAATAGGCGAGAGGAGATGGGTGAAAGAGACAGGAGAAAGAGAGATCGAGAGATGAGTCGGTGAGAGAAGGGGTAATGGGGGAGTGGGAGAAAGGACAGCGAAGAGAGAGAGCGGACGGGATTCAATAGGGAAGCTACGTACAGTTCTTCATAATATGACTCGTTATCAGCGATTACTGCATCATTATTCGACCCGTTTGACACTTTGAACTGTATTGGATTCACAGAGGATCTCGGACCAGCGGAGTTCCCTAAGGTTTGCTCTGACCGAGGTCGGTCAGGCCCTTTTATGACCCAACTTGTGTGTTCCTAGGTGTGGTCGGCTATTGCAGGACTCATAAGCGACCCGTTGGGTCACAACACATGCTTTGATTTGAATCTGAACTTGGAGTGGGTTTGATAATTCGTTTTGTGATTATCTGACTTTATGATTTAAATTATGGAAATCTATAAAACTGAATTAGTAGATATTAGACATCGTTGATTAAACTAATTAGTAATTACTTGATCCATGAATTAATGCACATACCTATGAAGTCATTTAATTATGCTTGTAAATGTTATCTTATTTAGTATTATCAAAAACTCTTTTTTTTTTTCAAATTATTAAATATGTACATGTTTCGATCATTATGTCCATTTTATATTCATCATTATTCCTCATTAAGCATTTTATTTAATCTTTTATTAACTTATTTACTCGAAATTTAAGGCTTTAAAATTTTCTTTATGTTCAAGTTTAGTCATTTAATATTTATTTATTCAATAGATACATTATTATTAAGGTTATAGTCAAGGTCGTTTTGTTAAACTCGTGGGATTTTGTGGTGTTCTAATCATGCTTATCGAGCTCAATCTTTGTGGGTTTTTACATGAATAATGCCCAAGGATAAAATTAAATTAAATCAGTTGTTTAATAATTGAATCACTTTGTTAATAATGTCTTCTACATGTTTTTTCTACTTTGTTAATCACGAATCATGAAGTAGAAAATAAAATGATCGTATAATAAAAAGAAAATATTCCTTATTGTTGTAACCAAAAAAGATGAAAGTGGCGTTGTGGAATGTGGAAAAGGTCTAAAGAAGCTACTCAGTCAATCAACACATTGCACATCCATGAGAACAAAATAGATGACCTCTCTGTGCAAGAGATAAAATCGTATATATAGATCAGACAGGGAATTACTTATGCACATGGCAGTAAAATATTATCCAACAATAATAGAGATAACAACATAGAACTGTCTGTGCTTGGCCTCTCCTAACATTACACTAAGCATCTTAACCATGTGATAGGAGTATATTGTAAAGCAACTCACCGGTACGTCCTATCTTGGAACTACTCTTCAATTAAGATATCAGCCTATGTTTTCAGTTTACATGTGTTTTCATCCCGTTGGCTGCCATAAGCTGTGCTCCTCGATCTATATATTGTCATTTGGTGATCTCACGATATTGAAAATCTAAAACAAAAGAAAGATCAATTATTAAATGACAACACATAGAATACAATGATAAAGTTACTACTGAAATAAAAATAAATTATTATAAGATAAGAGAACATACAAGACATGCATCGATAAAGTTACAATCGACAGATAAACACCTTGTTTAGTTATTTATGTTCAGTCGTGAGTCGTCCCATACTCCCACCAAGCAGAGCAGAGCAGAGGTTCTTTGGCCAACAACTCAGCTATTGGCCTATTGCCTATTAGCAACCCACGTACCACAAGTCAATTGTTGCAGAGTATTTCTTCTCTCTCCGAAGTAGCTCGATCAGGTGCCCTGCATCGACAACCAGCGAGAAATATTGTCAGAAAACAACATACTGTACATTCAAATGCATAATACGAAAATCATAATGAAGGTATAAATAATGTTCAAAGCCTCACCTATACCACAAGTGACGACCAATGCTGTACGTGGCATCAATGAGCTTCCATACTGACGCGCTGAGCGCAAAACAACCGCTTTTAATCACCACAGTCTGTTGCGTTTTCGTTGCTTTTAACTCGATCAAAGTCCAAGAATTTGCGTTTAAAGTTGCATTTAATTAATGCAACTAAAATCTCTTATGTTTAACGTTTTGTCGTTCACGAACGAAATACAAAACGTTAGAGACGCAATGCGTTGACACTTGACGGTCATATCTCATAAGCGGATGGATTCTGATGGGCCGTAGCGATCGTGGAATATTCAGGTTTTGATGTCAAAAAAGGAGCTTTTCTTTTGTGGGCCTTTTCGAGTTGAATTTCAGCCTGCTTGTGCTATTCTCACTTTTGATCTCCAATTTCATAAGAAACGGAGAGAATGCTCAGGATCTACTCCAAGATCCCTCAGGAGGCAGGAGGCAGCACAGAAGACTTGCCTTGCTTAGTTAGGTGACTGATCTACACCTATACCAGTATACCAGTACCAGTTCGAGTTCACCCCACTCTCTCTTCTCTACTTCTCTTCTCTTGAATCCAGATCACCTTTCGAGCGCAGGTTAGAGAGAGAGAGAGAGAGAGAGAGAGAGAGTTGAGGGACCGATCGATCCATGGCGGATTCCAGGGACAAGGCCTCTTCCCTCCTAGATCTGTTTCTCTCTCTCTTCCATCTCAAAGGATCCGACGCTCCTGCCTCCAAGGACGACCTGCTCACACTCGTCGCCACCTCAGCGGCGCTCGTCGTGGGATGCTTCTTCCTCATCCTCTGGCGCCGCTCCCGGAAGCCCACTAAGCCCTCTCAGCCGCCTCGTCCACCGCCCTTGAAGTTGAACGTCAGGGAAGAGGAGGTCGACGATGGCAAGAAGCGGGTCACCCTCTTCTTTGGTACACAGACTGGTACTGCCGAGGGATTCGCTAAGGTACTAATGTCTCCTGCCCCTCTCTACAAGTCTCCATTTTGCAATTACATCTTCTTTCTCTAGCTCTCAACTTGCTTTTATCCATCTCTTCTCTAAATTTGTGCCGTAGCTATGTTATCTGCACAGTTAGGTATATAGAATTCTCCTTCCAGCTAAACTCTGTGCTGTTTGGTTTTGACTTCTCATATTGTCAAAGTTCAATTCAAAATGGTTGCCTATATCTCATTTTTACCATCTCAAATCTGGAGTGGTGGAGATATTGTGCTGATGCATGGAATTTCCATGGTAAATTTGTAATTCATTCATGCGCAAGGGGCATTTTAGGGACGTTGCAAGTTGCGCTATCTTAGTATGTACGTTGCATCTAAAAGTTCCTTTTTAGCTGTATGCACTTAAAAACATTGCAATAATTTATGGCCGGTGCTATTAACTTTCCCTTCTTTAACCCAAAATAAATACACGATAATCAGCCTTATAAATTTACTTTGTTTTCTTTTGTTTGATTAGTCACTAGCAGAGGAGGCGAGATCACGGTATGAGAAGGCCTCTTTCAAAGTTGTTGATCTTGTAAGTTTGTTTTATCCTTGTTTTTTTGTAATTTGTCCCAAGCCCGGAAAGGAGGGTTGTTATAGGCTTGGCGAGACAACGTAAAAATTCAGCCAATCTTATGGAAATAAAATCCAATATGAGCTTCATTTCTAGCCTACCCCAACTTGTTTGGGACAAAAGGCTTTGTCGTCGTCGTCGTTGTCGTTGTTGTTGTCATATCGTGGTTGATTATACAAACTTCATATTAATTATTTATTTTAAAATCTTTTGTTTGTAACCACAGGATGATTTTGCGGCTGATGATGAAGAGTATGAAGAAAAATTGAAAAAAGAGACTCTCTCTTTGTTCTTTTTGGCCACGTATGTTTCGTGTTTTTACATGTTAGTAGCATATAGTTAGCTTAAGGTGCAGTCAAATTTGCTAATAGATCAAACTTTAATGAGATGATGTTAATTACATGGCAAAATATTCTGAAAACGATAGAAAACTCAACAAGGTACCAAAATTTTCCTGACGTAGCATGCAAGTATAGACTCCTATGATATATAGTATAATTTTACTACTGTTATTACTATTAGTGTTTTCATTGATTCGATTGAGTATTTGAGTTTCATCTCTAGGCTTTGTTATTGTATTAAATTAAGCACTATATCATAAGATACTATGGCAAAAAATTCTATAAGACTTTTGTCTAGGTGATTTTTTTTAAACAATTCTGAAGAGGTCTACGTCTGTTTCCCCTTTTCTCTTTCTTGGTGCTTCTTCCTTCTGGGTCTCTCTGTTTTTGGGAGCTTGTCAATAAAACAGAAAAGTTTTATAAGATTATGAAAAGTTCTTCATATGATTGTTTCGTTGTCTTTCATATTTAGGTATGGTGATGGAGAACCAACAGATAATGCTGCTAGGTTCTACAAATGGTTCACAGAGGTTTGTCAAAGGACTGTTAAAGCATCTTTGCCTCATTAACTTGATTGATTGCTCCATTGCACAAAATCTTGATTGCATGCTGGCAACTCCCTTTTCCTCCTTAATGTGGCCTTCCAGTATCACTAATTCATTATTTTGTATATATTAGGAAAATGAGAGCAATGATGGGCTCAAGGATTTGAAGTATGCTGTATTTGGTCTTGGCAACAAGCAGTACGAGCATTTCAATGAGGTTCAAACTTTAAAATGATAATTAGCATCCTATTGTTGTACTATGTTTTAGACATGGATGATTATTTTTTTCTGTTTAATAACTTAGGTGGCTAAAGTCGTCGACAGGATCCTAGCTGAGCGAGGTAACTACTACTATATCATGTCCCCTTTTATACATCTTTTTTTAAATCTGATTGAAAAATCTTAAAAATAAGAGGTCAGCTAATATGTCCTTTCTTCTCGACAGTTAATTACCACTTGCATGTAAATTTTTTTTTCTTCTTAGGAGCAAAGCGGTTGGTACCAGTCGGGCTGGGTGATGATGATCAGTGCATTGAGGATGACTTCACTGCATGGTAATTATTATTCTGTTCTTTTATTTGCTAAAAGAAAACTTATTACTAATTTACTATATAATGGTTGTTGAAGCATGCATCATATTCTTATATTTTGTCTTCGAGTTTTCTATCGTCAAAAAAAATCTGGCATGAGGTCCTGAACAGCTGATTGAAGTCCAACTTTTTATGACCTCAACAGACTATCTAATGATAATCAGGATAGGACCTTTGAGCATTTTGTTAAATTAATTTCCTAAATTTTAATTAGCATAATAGTTCTTTTGAGAATTTATGTGATTGCTTTAGGTAAATTGATTTCCTAAACCAGTTTAATAAAAAAAATGCAATCTTCATAGAATTATAGTGATAGTTTATTACAGGTTTCTCTTCTTATTTTACTTTGGAGAAACTCAGGTTAATTTACGTTCTGATTAACATTTTAGGAAGGAGTTGTTGTGGCCGGAGCTGGATCAGTTGTTACGTGATGAGGATGACGTCTCAGGTGCATCCACACCATACACTGCCGCCATACCAGAATACCGGGTTGTTTTCATCGATTCATCTGAAGCTTCTGCACACCTGGAGAAGTCATGGAGTCTCGCAAATGGCCACAGCACCATTGACCTCCAACACCCAGTCAGGTTTGAAGAGTTTCATACATTGCTTCTGGTAGATTTAGGCATTTGATCTGTACCTATGTAAAACCTCAAAGTATCATCTGTACCCTTGATAATACAAATAGTTTTTCTTTATGCTTTCTCTTGTCTTCTCAAATTACATATTCCCCCTCAAGGAGGGTCTTGCTGCAACATGTTTTGGTGCACTGTTTCTTTTTTAAAATTGGAGACTTAAATGAAGAATCTGAACTATTGATCTCGGTTCACAAGCGATCAGCGCACATGCAAAATCTGTGTATTGTTGACTCAATTTTATACAAGATTAGAAGGCCAGAAATGAACTCACTAATGTTTTTCATTGTAATCAAGTTGGTTTATTCATATTGGTCTCTTGATTTTGCATCAATAAAGCCTTTGAAAATTACAATAATATGTACACGAAAGATCAGGATCAAGTGAACTTGTCATTTATGCTTTGTATTTCATTAACACAAAAAAAGTTCTGGCAATTGTGGTATTAAAGGCTGTAGCATAATCCTTTTCTTCTTCCTGTTGTTTGTCCTTTGATGAACACGGGAGAAGCTGCTACTGCGCTATTTCTGAACAAATTAGCTGAGGTGGTATGGTGGTCAGTGTTTGATAACTTTTTTTGCAGATTGAGATTGTTTTAGTTTCCCATACCACCATAAACATAGAAGTTTTGTTGGGACATAGTATTTCTTTTTGTTATTGTCGGTAAGATGTTAGGTGTGTAAACATTTCTTCCTAATTTTCTCTCAATACTGGTGAAGGGCTAATGTGGCAGTACGCAAGGAGCTCCACGCACCAGCTTCTGACCGATCATGCATTCACCTTGAATTTGATATCTCTGGCACTGGCCTCTCGTAAGTCCAATCACGCTTCACCTACGTACAGTTCATTTGACTCGAAGCCTTGAACAAAACTTAGTTGAGTCGCTTTCTTTAATTAATAGGTATGAGACTGGGGACCATGTTGGGGTCTATTCAGAGAACAGCCTGGAAACTGTGGAGGAGGCTGTGGCGTTACTTGGGCTTTCTTCTGACACCCTCTTCTCTATACATTCTGACAATGAAGATGGCACCCCTCTAAAGGCTGCGGGCTCATTGGCACCTCCCTTCCTATCCCCATGTACCTTGAGAACTGCACTTGCTCGATATGCTGACCTTCTTAATTCACCCAAGAAGGTATTTTGATTGATCCTAAATTCCTTAAATACTTTTTTTGACTAAAGTGTGGGAAACCCCACCGGTTTACTTGAAACCATAAGTAGCACTACTAAGCTAAATTCCTTATACTAAAGTACTGTAGCAGTTAGGGTTTTTACTAAGTTTGACCTGTAAATATTTATTATTTTGAATAATATATTCAAGTATTAAAGTATCTATTACATATTCAGTACAAATTTCCAGAATTATGCAAACATGTTTTTCTCTGAAATTCAGGCAGCTTTGCTGGCTTTAGCAGCATATGCCTCTGAGCCGAGTGAAGCTGAAAGGCTGACATATTTAGCTTCTCCTGCTGGAAAGGTTTGTCAAGCTTTTCATGCCACTTAATTATTTTTTGTTGTTTAGTTATTAAATGTATTCTTTTGCGTGGAAAGGTTTGTCACGCTTTCATAGTTTCTGTATTTATTTTGTTGTTTAGTTATTAAGTTATATTCTTTGTGCACCAGGATGAATACTCTCAGTGGATAGTAGCAAGCCAGAGGAGTCTTCTAGAAGTGATGAGTGGGTTTCCTTCAGCCAAACCTCCCCTCGGTGTCTTTTTTGGGGCTATTGCTTCTCGTCTTCAACCCCGCTACTATTCTATCTCCTCCTCTCATAGGTCCGTTTATTGCAAAAAAGGAAAAAGAAAAAAAAATACTAGAAACTCTCTTTTTGGTCTTATAATTGGAGGACTGTTTTATGCAGGATGGCTCCAACAAGGATTCATGTAACATGTGCTCTGGTTCATGGACCGACGCCAACTGGGAGGATTCACAAAGGAGTTTGTTCTACTTGGATGAAGGTATTCACATTTTATTAGTTTCTTTAATCACCTCTTATAATTCCTTTGACGTGGAATCTGTATGGCAGTTCTGAGTTATATATGATGCATTGCATATCTCTTTTTTAGAACACGCTACCATTGGAGTACAGTGAAGAGTGTAGCTGGGCACCTATTTATGTTAGACAATCAAATTTCAAACTGCCGTCAGATCCATCTGTACCTATTATCATGATTGGTCCTGGTACTGGTCTTGCACCCTTCAGGGGCTTCTTGCAGGTACACAACACCGTTGCTATGCCATCAAGTCCTGAGTATTTTCAATTCTTTTATACATAACTTCGGATTTGTTTGCTTAAGATAGATTTTTATGGCATTCCTCTAAATGTATGTTTCCTGGGATACTTTTTTTCTGATATTGCAGGAACGACTTGCCCTGAAGCAGTCTGGAGCAGAACTTGGCCCATCTATTCTCTTTTTCGGTTGTAGAAATCGTAAAATGGTACAATTTCACATGCTTTTCGACCTCTTTCATAGAGTTTTCCAAATTTTGGTTATATATTTTTTTGTTACCAAACTCTTTATGTTGTGGGATCCACGTGTATTTTCATGATGTGGGCCGAGGAGTTCAAAATCTATTGCTGTTTGGTAAATGAAGCTCAATGAGAAGCTATGGCACTTCTTTTTTCTTTTGTTTTTTGACGCTTCACAGGTCCATATCCTTGTGCGTTTTTAATGTTTGGTTCTGTGGGTACTTCATGAGTTTTAGGATTGTGTGTTTTCTGACTGAACTGGAATTAAAAAAAATTATATACAGTTTCAATTACTCTTAATAAAACATGTACAATTTCAGGACTTCATCTATGAGGAGGAACTGAACTATTTTGTTAACGAGGGGGCTTTGTCTGAGCTCATCCTTGCATTTTCACGCGAAGGTCCTGCAAAAGAATATGTGCAACATAAAATGGCTGACAAGGTATACATCATAACTATAATCTACTTCATTAGGCCAAGTACCATATTATTGGCATTGTTATTTTGTGGAGATTATTTAGTAATGTTTTTTCCTTTCATGTAATTAGGCATCAGAGATTTGGAGCATAATCTCCAAGAGAGGCTACATTTATGTGTGTGGTGATGCCAAGGGAATGGCTAGGGATGTTCACAGGGAACTCCACAAAATTGTTCAAGAACAGGTGCAACAATAAAAAAAAACCTTTGTAGCAAGATTTAAATTAAAAGAAAAGAAAAGAAAAGAAAGTTTACTGAAATTTTAATTGGAAAAATTGATTTGCAGGGTTCACTGGATAGTTCAAAAACCGAGAGCTATGTGAAGAGTTTGCAAATGGATGGGAGGTATCTGCGTGATGTGTGGTGACATAAACCTTGCAGACAAAACATAATCGTTCAAATTGGTCTTCAGCTTCATTATTATTATTATTCTTTGACATGCTAGCATAACAAAGTTTTTGTTAGTGTAACATGTATAAGTTCAAATGAAGTTTTGCTATTTATCATAATTATTAGCGCAAATTTATAAATAGTATTCAGGTGGAGGTGAAATAAGGAAGCTAGATTGGATGGTGAGAAATTGTGTTGGGTTCGTATTTAAATTTGTATGTAGTAGTTTGGAACTAGAACATAGCTCAGTGGGGGAGGGCCGGAGGGGCAGTGGCTTAAAATAGTTTTTTTTATGGTCCAGTATGCTCATATTCATTATGAACTTTGTCAAATCTTTTTCGTTTTTGACGCATTTTGATTTGAAATTTACATAGAGATTTAACCCCCCCGGAGTATGCTTATTAACAAGAATATATACAAATGGGAATTGTATGATGAACTAATCAACTACAGATCTCTTGATTAATTTATGTGACAAAAAGGAGAATCACTTGTTCGAACTCGGATGGAGGAGTTTTATAGATTTATAATAATATAAAGCGCGGAAGAAACATAAATGTAGTTTCTACAATTATTTGAACAGTACCAATATTGGGCAATTATTTGCTCAATTCGTTTTGACTTTTTAACTTTTTTGTAATCTTGATATGAGCATTAAATTCCTTTTTGGTCGTGTTATTGCACTACTAAAATCTTTCGACTAATTAGGACACCCATTTAGAGACTAAGCAAACTTTCCATATATGCTGTTCAAGTCTCCTTTATGTTTTAGTTTATTCTTTTAATTGCTGGGAGCAAGTATGTTTGTACTTTGTAGGCAGTTGTCAGATCGAATTTTACTTTTATTTTCCCTCTTTGTTTGCGATTTCTCCTATTGAATTTTTTATTTTTGTTTTGTCTTGGGCCTCTTTGTTTTTGCTCTTTGGCAGAAACATGGCAATGGAGCGGAAGCTTGCTGCGTTTTACTTTACACATGTTGATTTTAATTAATTAGACTGCGCGCCTCCAATTGTTGCAACGACCCACAACACCCCCACAAAAGAAAACTACATGTAAAAGATGAACAGTTGGGCTATGATATTTACGTAAGTATGAAACTCTATCGTGCTTACGATTATATTTCGAATTTTAAAATGCAAAAGACCGATCAGAATCGTCAAAAATATTTTCCATATTAAAATTAGACCATTTGTTTTACTATTTTATCGAATTTGTAGAAAATTAGTTAAACTAGAGGTCTGTAAATCGTCAGACTCAATTTTGTATCTATCCCATTAAATAGTAAAAAATTCAAAAAATGAACAATTTTATTTTCAAATTGATTTTAATTTTGAACAATATTTTCAACAATTCGAATCATTCAATAACATTTTGAAATTCAAGGAAAAAAAAAGAACAAACCAAGACAAAAAAAATGAAGGCCCAAAAAAAGAATATCTAATAATGTTTTGCGCATACGGGGAATTGAACCCCGGTCCGTACCGTGGGAGATTAAGATTAAAGAGCTAAAAGAGAGAGAGTGTGAAGAGAGAACAATAAAGAACAAGTGAATACGTTATGTAACGTGATTTGACCTATCAAAAGAAATTAGGCCTACGTTCATGGGTCTCTCGGAATAAAACGTCTTTCGAATCGTTTCACCATAATCAAGTATCTTTTACAAAGGGGCGGAGATAATCTTTGACTTCTTCTAACACAAGTAAGACAATCTTCTTCTCCTAACTCGATGCACGGGACAACACCTCAATACATCGCTACAAGGTTCGATTGACTACACAATCAAGGACAGAGATGCACCATTTGACAACACAAATATGGTGCACCAAAAGCTAATAAAATAGCTAAAGAATGTAATCTCGAATAGATAATAAGAGAATAGTAGCTATTCTAAATGCTCTCATGTTTAGGTAGCTGGAGGAGAAGGCTTTTTGGCTCTTTCTGGTGCTCAATTTCTGTTGGAAGCTTGTGGAGAGGTTTTTAGCACCTTGCTGGTTCGTCTCTTCATCATATATATAGGCTGGACATTTCTTGGAGTCTTGGAACTTTGGATTTGTGCTGGAGCATTACAGAAACTCGTCCAACCTGTTATAATGCCTTGGAACTCGTTATAACGGGTCTGGGACCCATTGTGACAGGTTGACCAAGCGTTATAGTAATGCATGCCTCTGTGAGGCTCTGTTTTGATCCAAAAATAGCTCTAGCTTTATACAATATAACAAATTTAGATGTTTGTTATCCATATTTATCATTATTCATATGCACCAATGGCCATAATTATATATATATATATATATATATATATATATATATATATATATATATATATATGATTAAATTAATATGTGATCCGTTTGTATATATGATTCAATTTGTATATCTTTTGAACAATATAATTCTCTCCTTTCTAGCCAGGTACGTGTGTTTTCTAACCAACTGACAACTTCTCATCCACACAAACCACGCATACTCTAAAAACAAAGCTGTAGCAGAGAAAAATGAGGCATACACCTGCGCAATATATATATATATATATATGTCCAATTAAGTGAATGATGAGATGATTGATACTCCACAAGCTCTCAAAAGCTGATTAAAGCACAACCAGAATGTAGAAATGCTAATAGATATATGTTCGCGCAATTTTCTTATTTATTTCTTTTTAATTTTCGATTACCATATCCATATGTCTTCATCAACTGATAGTCAGAATTAGAAGGTATAGAAGTCAAATTGAAATCTAGCTAGAGCACCAAAGCTCCTACATGAATGTATAACCATTTTAGCCAACTTAAAGATCAGATATATAGGAACCCAACAATTCGAATTATAAGAACTCAATTTCACCATAGTGCACTCAACAAAAGAGCCCCAAGCACGCTCGTCAACCCTACAACTGCGTTCCCGGCAGATGAGTCCTCGGAGTCATCGTCTCGACTGGCAGGGCCATCAGCAGTGTTGGCTTGTGTGGGGGAGTCGGCTGGTGAAGCGGCTGGTGAGTCAGCATCAGGGGCTCCTGCAGCTGGGGCGTCAGCAGTCGGAGCCGGTGCATCTGCGCTCTCCTCCGGTGAATCTGCCAGAGGGCTGTCTGCCGGGGCAGGACCAGCCTCGGGAGCGGCAGCTGGTGGTGGAGTTGCAGGAGCAACTGGGACCGGCTGGGGGTTTCCACCAAGGCCGGGTGGGACGATAGCATTCGTGACCTGTAAAGATACGACATGGCATCGGTTCATAATTAATTTCTGTGCGATTTGCTAAATAAGCTAGCTAAGAATTGATTTATATTAGTATAGTCGATTTTATTACCTGAATGACAGAGATGTTGTAGGGGCGAACAGCTACAACCTTGACAAAGGCGGAGCTGAGAGGAGCGCCGGGCTGAGCAGTGCCGAATAGCAGCTTTCTGTCAGCGGCGCGTTTGGTATAGTTCAAGAATCCCATACGGTCGTTGGCGACGCCGGACGACT
>CAXKVX010004280.1:0-22160 GCA_964058865.1 Eleocharis quinqueflora
CTCGAGATGTTATCTGAGTTCAACTAAACCTTCGGCCTAGTTTCGTCTTCTGGTCTTCGATCTCCTGACTTGACGGTAACAAAATCGGTCCGCTCTACTAACTCAAAAGCGTCATGTACAAGATTGATCTTTGCTCTTTTACGCACTAAGGATGAGAGACAAAGCCAATAAAAACTAGATAAACAAAAACCAAAATAAAAAATAGACAATAAAGATGATCTCTCAAATCTCTCTCGAGTTTACAACAATTTTGAATCAAAGAAATTTAGTTTTAGCAATGATTTAGTAAGATTTCTCAAAACTCAATTAATTAATGGTGGCTACTAAAGTTAATTTTGAATGTATTTGAATAGTTGGAGAAGAAAGAGAAATGATTCCTTTATATTGAGCTATGAAAACCTACATTTTTCACCTTTTTCCTTGCATCATTACACAACGAAGCAAAACTTTATATTACTTTGTACATAAAAAGTACAGCAGACCAGTCAGAACTTGCCCGTTGTTTTTAACATTATTTGATACATTATTATAAAACGAAGGAGAACGTTATATAACGAAGTAGAAAAATTCTATGTCAAGTTACTATTGATTTTTACTTCATTAGAGAAACAATTTGGATCATTATGGTCACATCGTTATATAGCGAAAAAGAACGTTATATAATGAAGTAGGAAGATTCTCAAGCGAGTTTCTATTTATTTTCACTTCGTTACAGAAAAATTTGGTTCATTATGATTACTTCGTTATATTAACGGTGTAGATCGTTATATAACTAAGTAGGATTCTTTTATGGCAATTCTCTAGATTTTATACAAAATTACAAAATCTCCTACTTGGTTATATAATGAAGTACGATATGAATTTCAATATTTATATTTTGAACTCAATTCATCATTTTGAAATTATTAAAAACTCAAATATAATAAATCTAGCATATTCTTGACTTAATAACTTCAAGTCTTAATGTTCTTTAGCCCCTCCCTTGCATTTTCTTTTTTTACTTTTGCTGAACGTAAAACTAAATAAATCTCACAAAAATATGTTAAATTCAACGTATAGTTTTGCAAATGGATAAATTCGAAAAATTACTTAGTACAATAATGATATGTGGATGTGTAATTTTAATCAAAAGAAAAAATACACTAAAAGCTAATATAACTTAGATTTATTAAATTATGGATGTCATACTATCAAGTAATTATGTTTAATAAAATGAATATGTAAAATTACTAGAGTTTCTTGTTGAATATGTGAGAGCATATGTGATCCATACGATCGTATTTTTTTATTTTCATTTTTTTTAGAAAGATTAAGGTTGTTTCATTCGTGCCGCCGTATTTTAAAATACCATTTTTAACAATATTATCCAATTAATTACAAACTTACTTTTCATTTATAACGTATATTATATCAGACCCCTCTGATAGGACACTTGTCGTTATTTTCTTATTCTCATAGTTCGAGTAATAATACTTCTTTGAGATAGGGCAACAATATTTTATTGCGCGTTTATTCTATTTATATCGTATTCGGTAAGACGAGTATAGATAATTTTTTGTGTTAGATAACCGAGTATGAATATAGATATGAATAATACTTAGTTTTAGTTAATTAAATAAATAAGAGTAAAGAGACACTATTTCATATCTATTATCTTATAGAATAAATTAAAAAAAATAGCAACAAAATAGATAAGAGATAAAATATTTGCATTTTAATTTGATTTTTGAAAAAATAATTTGAGTTGGAATCGATTATATATTTATATTTTTATATTTACGTAGAAACACATTCATATTAAATAAATAATTTCTAATAATTTATTTTAAAAATAAAAAATAATAATTACACAAATATTATTCTTTTCACCACATTGACCGTACTTTCAGCCTCAATTCCACTTTCTCTCTCTTCATTATTTCGCATCTTGCTTTTCTCTTCATACCCTTTTAGTTCTCGAAGCCAAAATTTAATTTCTCAATTGAGAAATGAAATCAAAGTCAATACTTGTAAAGTGAAATCAAATAAAACTATATTAAAGCATTCCAATTTAATATTGATTTTGATAGCAGCACATGTTACATATTTGCAGCTTTTTATTTCACTTAAAAATCATCCTTTGTTTAAAACAAAAATCAACGTTAAACTTATAATTAAGTATGGAGTTTGTTTAATGAAAAAAAAGATAATAGAAAGAGTAAAACTATGGTGCTTCTAGAAGTATTAAGGTCTTCGGTGCTCTTAACTCAAAAATATCATTAGACATTTTTAGATTTTGATTTATCATGTTAAATATTTTTTGTATATCAAAATCTAGCAGAGAACAAAAATTTCTATTTTGAGGATTTTTTAAGAACATGTTTTGAATTTTTTAAAATAATATAGTTTTATATATACATATTGATTATTTTTTTATTATTTTGAAATAAAAAACTCCAAAAAAATAGAAAAATTGCCCGTACTCTATTTTGATATTGAAAATTTATTAAGAATGATAAATCAAACTTTAAAGATGTCTAATGACATTTTTGAGTTAAGAGTACAAAAGATCTTGATATTTCTAGTAGCATCATAGCTTCTCTAATAAAATAAATAAATATGAGAGTTCTATTAATTTGAAAACATAAAATGCAATTATAAAATTATTAAAAAATATGTAGTTTTAAATATTTGAAGAGTATACATAAAGTTCGGCTGCAATTGATTTATGTTTCCTTATTGTATAGTTGCATACTTGCATGGTTATTAATAAATTAAACTAATAGATTATGGGGGTACTTGGTGGGACCGGTCCCTAATTTCTAAGTCCGAATATCTCGTGAGTCATGATAAATAATGAAGCCTACGATACGATACGATACGATACGATACGATACGACAAAGAAATCAAACGCTAATTAAATTCCAAAGAGTGGCATGCCACGTGGCAGTCGCCACTCACCTAACGAGTCGATCGCTAACATAGAAAATGTGAACCAGAACTACTCAGTCAACAATTTATTCACAGCCTCAAAACAGATCAACCAAACAAAACAAAAAAATAAGGTAAAAAAGAAGAAGAGAAACTGTTATATAAAATAAAGAGATATATATAATTTGCTCTCAAGTACTTTTTTTAACTTTTAAGAGAGCATGCATTTGAAGCATGTTATTAATAATTAAGGTGGTCTAATAAAGGAGTAAAGTGTGATACAACAAGGAACTCTTTGCTTTTCTTGAATCAAGAGACAACTCATGTCTCATGCTAATGCAGTTCAACCAATGTTGCTATCGGGCAGGAAAGTTGTTCTTCTGCCGCGCAGCAGTTACGGACGGCTCAAATTTTCTACGCTGTAAGTTACGGATGATCCAGATTTGATTCAGGGGCCTGATATTATAAAGTTTAGCTTGCACGAATCTCGATGCAAATTATAGATTCAGATTTGCTGCGTAACACACACAGTGTTTCTGCTGCGCGTTACAAGATCTCATTCCATCGGGCAGTGCACTTGTTTGTTTCTTTTTTTAAAAAAAAAATGTTACTGAAATATGGTTATTAATATCAGCGGAGTTCATGCTCCTCAGAGTTGTGACTTCTCCAATTTCTTGTCAAAATCGTCTTCAAAACAATAGAGACAATTTTTAATCTCATTGCTTGCAGTTGTGACTTTTATATCATTTCCAATCAATATATCGATTTTGTTCCTCTGGATATATATCCTACCATAATCAATCGAGAAATATGAAGAGATTAAGCTTTCAAGTTTCAACTTTTAACTCGAGTAGGCTTTCAATTGTACGATACAATGCCATTTTTAGTATCAATAATTACGTAATTCTATTTTTATGATTGATCGATGTATTAAATTTTTTTTCAGTGGTGATAACTTCACCTCATTTTTTTTTTCACTTCTTATCTGCATTTTTGAGGATCATTTGTGCAATTCTTTTTTTTTCTTCTATATTTGCATCGTCCAGTTCTATGTTTTGCATCTTAATAATGTGTTTCCATTATCATGTAATGTGTTTATATTTATGAACAAAAATATTTATAAGAAGTGTCACTTAAATCTAATATTGACTTCCTAACAGTTTCTGTCAGGCATTAAAAAAAATCTAATATTGACCTAAATCCAGGAGCGGATCCAGAGACTATTTTAGCCTGGGCACAACTAAGTCAGGACACTGAGGTTGAGATCAAGTCCGGGCACAAACTCATTAAAATATCGCTAAAAAACTCAATTTTCACTATAAAAATAATTAAAAATACACTAAATTTTGCGTTTTTTGAAAATTAAGCCCGGGCACTTACCCTTAAATAGCTCCGCCCCTGCCTAAATGCTAATCTCGAAACATTTTGCTTCCACCGGATTTTGAACCGTCTCTCCGATACGCGCAAAGAGTTTTTTTTATTTTAGTAAAGTAGACTTGGCCTACTTAGAAAATTTTCATTGAAAGATTTATTGTCATTTACATGAAAGGAGTAAAAGAAATGAAAACAAAATATTAGTTACACATTCTATAATTGCCTTCTACGCATGACTATCCTATCGTAATGTAACTTGTGCACGGCATGTGTTTGTTGTGGTTTTTCATTTCTCTACTTCCTTCTCTAAAGCTATGAGATTTGGCGGTATCGAGATCTCTGAGAAGATACGTCTGTTGCGTTCTTTCTAAATGGCCCAGAGTGCGGCATGAACTAGTAAGTCCCATGCCTGGCGAGCATGGGGATTTCGTTGCACTCGGTTACGGAACCAGATTTAGTGATGTCATCTTCTGCACGAAATGTTGTTTGAGAGGAGATAGTTGTCCAAGTTTGTATGGCGTTCGGACAATGCAAGAATAAATGCAATGTGGTTTCCATTATTATTGAGTTACACATGACACAGCTGACTTCAATTTGACATCCTCTCCTTTGAAGAAGTTCTCGTGCCAACAACATGTTTTGGATTAGGGTCCAAATAAAAATCTTGACCTTAATGGGTGATTTTGGCATCCATGTTATTGTAAATGTGGACGAGGTGACTCCCGAGTGTATGATCATTCGATAAGCTGATCTGAAGGAGTATTTTTCAGAGGGAGACCAGCTCCAATTTAGTGCATTATCTATGTTGGATATTTTAATTGCTGCTTGTGCAATGCTCCTTAGTGAGAGGATGTTCTTAAAAAAGAAGGATGCAAAGTTTCTTAGAGAGCTTATACGCGCACAAAGTTGTTCTAAAACGCTCCACCTGACATGCAAGTCCCAAATCATGTTTTTTTTTTCTTTTTCATTTTCAAATAATTAATTCGAAAGACTCTATATGATCTATACATTATATCTCTTAGGATATCCAATTTCGTTGTTTACTATATATTATTTTGAAAGATGGCCATATATAAGGTTATCAAAACATCCATTATTTGCATTTGAAAAACATATAATGAAATATAGTAAAATGATTCTAAAATTTGCTTGATTGGTTGAACGACAAAGATTTCTACAATACTTGAATGTGTTGTAAATATGGTTAGTGACATTGTCGCTATCACTATGATCTTAGATTCAAGTTCCAATAAACACTTAGAAATAAAAAATTGACATTTGTAACAAATAGTAGACCTAGCCTCTAATATAAAGATGACATTTAATAAAAAAACAGAGTAACTATAGTATTCCCTTCGTTCTCGTCTCCCTTACATGTCGCTACAGACAAAAAGAAAAATATGCGCTTGTCGCTTGTTTCTCTTTTGCTTCACATTTCGCAACTTTCTCTCTCACACTCATTTCTCTCTCGCTTCTTCTTTTTCTTCCAAATCTGCCAAATCAGCGTCCTTGGTTCAAAGTTCCATATGATGAATTACCAGTTCGAATCATGAAACATATCAACCAAGTATTAATCTTTGAATTCAACATCTTCTAAAATTAGATGCTTAAATGTTCAAATTTGTATACCCCAAACGCTGAAACAAAATGCATAAATTATATAATTTTGAATAATATTTGAGGAATTTCCTTTAAATGGAATCACAAAAAATTGGAAACATGCTAAAATTATTCTTGCTGTACAAACGTTATTATGTTGTTCTCACATACAAATAAGAAGGTGTCAATTTCTTAGTGTTTGATTTCACGGGGAAAGAAATTAAGAAAATGATGTTATTGCTTTTAACCGAGTTAATTTGCTTCATTATTGCTTTTGGATGTTGATAACAATATTTTAATTAATGATAAATCTTACTACAATTTGTACCTCCAGTTAGTAATTTATTTATTTTTTGTTTTCTTTCTCTATCAACAAGTATCATGAGGACAATTATTGGTGGCCCGCAATCCTGGAGAAACCCCTCGAGAGTGCATATTTGGTTATACAAAATTCATCTAATAAATAAAGAGAATCATGATACACGGACAATTAATTAATATAAGAACCAAGGGACTAGGGAGGAGTATATATGTGGTTTAGTGACCGACACAGATTTCTGAGAAGAACCAAGTATAAATTAATTGATTTGGCGTATCAGCATATGTTAGCATGTACAATTAAACCACAACGTTTCTCTCTCTCAAAAAAAAAAGAAAAAAAGAAATTTAAACCACCACGGTCGAATTCAATCATGACAAATTAGAAAAAAAGATAGTCCACAAGAATTCCCCTATAATTTTGTACAGAGTAACACAATTACACAAATATGTTTCATGATTTTTGCCAGATAACGTGTACATACGCAAGTTGTCTCCTTGGTTGAATCTCAAGGCAAGACCTGACTTGGTGACTTTTAAGGTTGTATGATTGATTGTATCACAAGTAGAGGGAAATTTTAGGGGTGGGTCCCACATGCGACCTTTTATACAACTAGCGTTCGATTCGTGTTCCGTGCGAATAAGTTAAATTTTAAATTTTAGTATTGCAATAATAAATCTAAAAAAAGCAACAAGAGAAAAAAATGTGAAAAACTATTTATCTACAGTGAATTTACTGTAGCGTGAAAAACGGAGTTTTTGAAAAATATTGGCAACAGTAAATATATAAAATATTAATAATTCTATTAAAAAAATAAACAATTGCATATTTTAAAATATAATATTACTAAATTTATTAAAAAATAATAAATTAAATTTAGATGTATGAATTCATGACACTTTAGTAGTTTTAATAATATACTATTCATATATTTATTATATTTTAATAAAAAATAATTGGCCGATTAATAGAATGTGACAGTCGATTAATCGGTTTGGCGACCGACTAATCGTTCAAATTTATATAATGTCTTTCCTAACCACTATATGTACGATTTACTCTCCAACTGCGATCAATCAGACGATAAATTCATCTTGACGGTCACTTTTTTAAAACACCTCGAATTATAAAAAAAATAGTTCAATAGAATTTTTCTGTAATTTTGGTAAATAATAGCCCAAGTATGTTTCAGTGTTTTTGCCAGATAAACCGTAGGTAGATATGCAAGTTGTCTCCTTAATTGAATCTCAAATCATGACCAGACTTTTACCGATTACAAGGTTGAAGGTGGTTGTATGATCATTGTATGATTGATTGTATACACAAATAGAATTAAATTATAGGGGTGGCCGGTGGGTCCAGGAAGCTTATTTGGTGTCGTGCGGCATCATTCAAGAGCGCAAAATTAATAACGCTGTCGTGCGGTACCAGCGCTGTGAATTTGATTCAGAAAGATACATATTTTTTAAGTTTAATTTGCACGAATTTTGATGCAATTGAAGAGTTCAGATCTCCTACGCAACACATACCGCGCAACACAAGATGTGATTCCGTTGGTCCAGAAGGAAACCTTTTGTATTACTCTCCACGTATGATACTTTGACATGGTATACAGAGGCATGAGGGAACAAGACACCGTTTTTGTGCACGCATCGTTTTATTTTAGACTTACAAGTCATCGACTCAATTAATTAATCAATTTATGTGCTGATAACATGCAACAAAAACCGAATTAGTTGGCGAATTGATTCCTCACCTATGATCTACATGGCTATATCCTCGTTTACTTGGTCTGGATTCCTGCGTATTTTATGCGTATTGTACGACTATGGTACATCTAAGCAAAGAAAAAGAAGCATTAATTTGTGAATTGTGATTGGTCATTGTTTTTAGCGTACCTAAATTATTCAAAGTTTTGGACAAAAAATTGGTTATAAAAAAGTCAGGAGAAATTTCACTTACAAAATTTTTGGAAATATTACAAATGAGAAATTTCCTTGCTAAAAAAAAAAAATATCACTTACAAGTTACAAATCGATGCTTCGGCATTATTTATATTATTGCTTGAGAGAACTATTCTCAAAATGGGAAGTTATACAAACTAGAGTTATTTTTTTCGGAAAAGGCCCTAAAAGAATATATCTTAAAGAAACAATATAATTATTGCTTTAAAATATATCCATGTTCTGTAAATATTTTACACAAAATGTATTTTTTCAAAATGTTAAGCATCTATCATATAAAAATACAATAACCAATGTAAAAATTTATTTAGAACATAAAGTTGGTTTAAGTGTTTTTTGTACCTTAGATATATTAAATATTTGTGTTTAAATGGGATAAAAAGCAAAGCCCACTTTCCTTAAGAAAATGGGGATAAAAGAATGAAAATACAAAAACCTTGCCATTAGGATAAATGAGGAAAAATAATGCAGAACAAACAGAGACAAATTTACGACTGATATGATATGACAAAGAAACATTGAATATTAATCCTCTTATATATTTTTTATAATAATGATAAGTTGTTTGCAGGAGCAGATCCAAATAGCCGAACATGCTTGAATATATTAGCTATTACATCGGAAACAAATATTTTTTTCATGTGAACACAGTAAGATAAGATAATTTTGTATCGTAATAACGTAAGTATCACCTTATGAGGCCCTCGTTATATAAATAAATGCTTCAAGGATGAATATTATATTTTAAGATTCTGAAGGTTGTTCAAATAAATTACCCAAATTTTAAACTCAGTAAATTACTAAATTATCTGGCGGATTGCATCATCCTTTTCCTTCCATAAATAGGACGGTTGCTTGTAATTTTATTCCCATTCCTATTCCATGATCTTATCCAAACTCCATTTCAACTCCCAAAACTAAAACTAAACAAGGATTAAAGAGCAAAAAGAATCTTATTATCTCCGATTTTCTCCTCCAAATTCTAGCAATATCTTGCAGGAATCCACTGATTATTTAACGAAGATACTCTCTTTCTTTCAACACGAGAGAGAGAGAAGGTTTGGACTTTGGATATAGGTTTGCATTAAGCAAAAGAGCTTTGAATCGGAAAGAGAGAGGAGAAGTTAGAGGAGGTGGGAGCGGGAAAGAGAGAATGACGAAAGAAGCAAAAATTGTAATGGGGAAGTATATGATTGGGAAAACGCTAGGGGAAGGAGGCTTCGGGACAGTCAAGCTCGCGCGCCACGTGGCAACCGGAGAACTCTTCGCCATTAAAATCCTCGATCGCCATTCCGTCCTTGCTCGCAAATTCCACAACCAGGTTTTTTCACTTGATCCATTCTTGTCGTTTCTTCTTCTGTTCTCCCATTGGTGCGTGAGTTCTTCGTAAATTTCTACAGTCCTTGTAAATTTTAACATTTTGCCACTGTACATCAACACATCCATTACGGGTAACTCTTTGTCCGGTTCCTCTGTTACTACTTCTTGTGCGGATTACTGTGGCAAATTACTGTAATGCCCTGTTAGAGAGTCGTTACAGAAAAGTATTTGTGAAGTGTGCACCAGCGAATGACACATTTTTTTCTTTGTAACTGTACGCGTTTACGCCCGTTTCTCGGGTTTCCTTTTAAGTTTCACCGACATTAACCAGCTGGTCCGTCGATTATCTGGTTATTACTTTTTCTTTTATAATTTTTGAGTATTTTGAATAAATTTTCAAATGTGGGTTTGGATGTGAAATTGTCAACATACTTTTCTTGTTTGGCCGTTTCATTATTTAATAGGTATACCTTTGTTTGCCGTTTTTTCATGTGATTTCAGTTAAAGAGGGAAATCGGGACGCTAAAGCTGCTCAGGCATCCCCATATCGTTCGGTTGCATGAGGTCAGAAGTTAGAAATTTGGCCTTTTTCTTGCTTGTTTTATAATGAAATGAAATCTTCTGTATATAACTTTTTTTCTTGGTTGAGAAAAAAATATATCATGCACTGTGGAGAGCTTGGAATATTATTTTCTTCGTAAGCACGCGCTAATTGCGTGCAAAACGTGTTGAACCAGTAATAAGAGAACGTCTAAAGCATTTTCTCTTTCTAAGGGAGATGCAATTATGCAAGTTCATAATTGAGCTTTAATAGTTTATTTGTTTCTTTTATTTATTCTGGAGAAAAAGGAGATTTGGCTGTGTCATTACTTATTTAACAAAGTAAACTCCAAATGCGTGACTAGAGCTGATGTCATAGAAGGGTTTAAAGAAAGTCAACGTCATGCCTTACAGGGACGGAGGTTAGTGGAGGCAAGGAGGGCAGTGGTCCCTCCTTAGTTCTGAAAATTCTGTATTTTAGTATATGTTTTTTTAGTCTATTGACGTTTTATCACAGAAAATGGTTCCCTTTTCAAATTATTGAACCTTTCAGTGTTCAACTCAGGTTCAATCACGGTAAAAATTAGTCCAACATTCAGTCCAGATGAACTTTTTATTGATATAAAAATTATTTTATTAGCCCTAGCCGGCGAGGTATATCCTCTGGCGCACTTGTTTTGCATAAGAGGGATGCATCTTTTATCTGAACCGTCTAATATATTTTCAATTTTTCTGATTTAATAATACAAAAAAATTTCTTGCACCATATCATTAACGATCGAGTGTCCGATCTTAATCTGACAGTTCAGATTAAAGCACAATTCCTCTAGCCGGTCCCTCTTTAAAGGAGCTCAAGCTCCGTCACTGATGCCTGATGACACCTCAAAAAATTATTTGTTAACAATCACTATGTATTATGTAACATGTTTGGTTTTGTTTATTTTTATTTTTCACATTGCACCTTGGAAGATTATAACATCCTCAAATAATTAGTAAGATTATTTTTGGCATCCATGTACTTTAATTCACATGGCATTGCAGAAACATTCATAGCCTCACTAGAGACTACATAGGTTAGTTTTAGCAAGTTTTCATGACAAAATGTTATTTTGTAGGATTACTATGTTCTATTTTAGTCACATTTGTTTCCAATGAATTGATTTTGATTACATGTGACTCTTATGCTACAATCCTTTTAATGTAGGTATCAGCAAGCCAGACAAAAATATACATTGTCCTCGAGTATGTAAGCAGCGGCGAGTTATACAACAAAATTGTAAGATTTCATCTTTCTAGTTGTTTCAGTTTACTGTAACCTGGAATTAATTACTTAATCATCAATTGTTGCAACTATACATGATACATTGTTTTGCAAGAACTCCATATATTGGAAAGAAATAATATTTTGTCAAGGTGCCAAGAAATTTCTGTGCAATTATGAAACAATAATTTGTATTCTTTTAGAGTGTATATGCAATTCTTCTAACAATGTGCCTTTACTCGTCCCGTGAAGGAAAAACAAGGGAAACTTTCAGAACAAGAAGGAAGAAAAATATTTCAGCAGATAATTGATGCTGTGAGCTATTGTCACGACAGAGGCGTTTATCATAGGGACCTAAAGGTTATAAGCTCAACTCATTTCAACAATAATTAAGATATATTGCAAAGGGCCATAAGGATTCCAATTGATACAATTACATTCTCCCAGGGAAACCAAAACAATTAAATGGAGCATAAAAATATCCTTGACCTTATAAATTTTCTATGTTGCAGCCAGAAAATATTCTTATAGATGCAAAAGGGAGCATAAAAGTATCCGATTTCGGCTTAAGTGCTCTGCCTCAACATCTTGGGGTAGGATCTCTGGCATTAGTTTTGTATTGTGAATATAAATTACACCTTCAGTACTAATCTCATAATTTTATTTTATTTTATGGCAGAAAGACGGAATGCTACATACCACCTGCGGTAGTCCTAACTATGTTGCACCTGAGGTACAATCAGCATTTCTGTTAAATGAAGACGAAAATAGGCATTTTATTTTGAATAAAAAATAAATGAACTATTCTGTATGTGTAATAGGACCTTGGATTGATTTCATACAACTTTTTGTGGATAGGTCCTTATCAATAGAGGATATGACGGTGCTCTGTCAGATATTTGGTCTTGTGGTGTGATTTTGTATGTTATGCTCACAGGAGGCCTACCATTCGACGCTAATAATATTGCACTTTTATCGCAAAAGGTGAGTGTGTAATTCCTCAAGTTAAGGATCAGTTTTAGACTTTAGTGCTGTACAGAATATGGTACCTGAAGACAAAGTCTGCTAAAAAAATATAACAACAGCAGATAGTTTACTCAAAGCCGTCCACATCACATTGAAGAATATGGTATACTGGTTTGGTTTGGATTCTCAGACCATTAGAATCATCTTCGATTCTATAGTCTCCGGGGTCTGAAATTAATGTATATTTTTCTTTTGTATGTGTTAACTAGATAGTAAAGGGGGATATGAAAATTCCAAAATGGCTTTCACTGGGAGCACAAGATATATTGAAGAAGATCCTAAACCCAAGACCGATCACCCGTTTAAATATGGCAGGGATTAAAGCCCATGATTGGTTCAAAAAAGATTATACTCCTGCAGTACCTTATGAGGAGGAAGAAGAATGCACTACAATTGGTGACACAAATGTCCCAATTAAACAGGTAATTTCAAAACAAAATAAATTTCAATCATTTAAATGCTATGTTTCGTGTGTAATCTGGCAAAGCTTGAATATAGATATATAGTATATAACTGTATATCATTTATCAGAGGAGAAGCTTCATTCATTCCTCTAGAATGAATTAGAAAAGTACCTTGTTGTTCTTGAAATACAATACAAATATACGATAACCATATTGCATTAATGATGCTGGAGCTTTGAAAAGCTTGCCAATTTAAATTGAATTCAGTTTAAAGTACATTTTATTTTGTCCTTGTAGCAAACTGAGGAATACGATGACAGTACATCACCTATGCACATAAATGCATTTCAGCTGATTGGCATGTCGTCATACTTTGATCTTTCAGGATTCTTCGAGATTGAGGTTTGAATGCTATTTTTCTTCTTTAATATTATTAACAAATTGAATACCTGGGTCATATTTTTCAGTGGGATGGTTTCATATTTTGACGACTCATATTACATGAATAATATCTCGAGTTTTCGTTATGGATAATTTATGAGAAAATTTTCCCTTTACAAAATGACCCACAGAAGGATTAAATTCGAGGTCACCTGTTACAGAACCTAGGCAGTAAATGCTTTAAGCAATATTAATAGAAAACCAATGATTTGATTCTGAACTATATTTTGCTATAATCTTGAATTTGTCTAATTATAGGAAGCCGCAGATAGGAAGATTAGATTTACATCTTCATATTCACCAGCGGAATTATTTGAGAAGATTGGAAATATTGCTTCTGCAATGGGCTTTGAAGTTCTACGTGCAAATGGCAAAGTAAGTACAATTAAGCGACTTTTAGGCTGTCTCTTATCCTTAGAAAATCTACACATATGTTTGATGTACGAGTCCATTTCTCTGTAATGCATTTATGTGCATAGGTCGAATGGTCAGCTATTCCACTGGCTAGAAAGGGTCAGATTTTATAAAGGGTCAGAATACTAGGAGGGAGATTTTCATAGTGTTTGTAATTCACGTATGCAATGAATGGTTCTTCTTTACTATGTATATCTGATTCTGATATGTTTATACATGAAATTTTTTATCTAGTGAAGGTACATCGATTGAGATAAAAAAATAGGAAAAAAAATCCTATTTCTCTGGACTATTTTTTTTAATCAAACTCTAGTTTGAATTCCAAATACCTGATTATTGAAGTTAAATGTGGAATATTCCTTTTTGCAGATGAAATTAATGCAGAGAAAGACTACTCATAGTCCGAGAATTATCCCTTCCTTGTTAGTCTCAGCAGAGGTACATTTTCTTAATTAAAGCTAATCTTAGGTCAATCTATTGTTTGATAAGTATATTGAAGACTAGACCAATATAGTATATTGAAGACAAAAGTAGTTTGATTCATTCAGAAAGGCATTTAATGAGACAATAGTCCAAACTTGAAGAAAAATGGAAACAGATCTCACATTTAATTAATTTTGCATTACCAGTTGTATACAGAATTTGATGAGAAGTTTTACCTATTTTCAGCAGTTTGAGTTTCTTTTTCTTATTTGTTCAGTTATTAAGTGTGTGTATTATCTATTACAGGTGTTTAAGATTAGCCCTTCTCTCTATGTAGTGGAACTTAGAAAATCTTGCGGAGACTCTTCCTTGTACAGAAAGGTTCGATATCTCTCTCTATAGATATTTTAGCTCAATTCCATCCTCTCTAGTATCCTTTTCTCATCTTTTGAACCGTCAGAATATACTGGTATCACGCAGTATGGCAGTTTTTATTCTTTTCATATGAATTCCACAGCCTATGTTTAATTTTAAACATTCTAAATTCAATAAGGATCCTTTTGGAAATATGTGTAGTTGTGTGCAAAGCTTTCTGAAGATCTAGGTGTGCGCGAGTACCAGAAGTTACAGAAGACTCAATCTTTTCCTCTAGAGCATGAAATGTCTCTGTGTGCCCTATGACCTACATTTCAAAAATACATTTAGTTTGTACAGAAATAGTTTGAAAAGAAATTAAATAAAATTTAGCTTTAGGGCTATTACATATCTTCCATTCTTTCTTTTCTTTTGATGTGGCGAGAATGTACTTTCCATTTCATAAGATCCAAGTAGCCACCGAAATTGATTGCTGAGTCCTGTCTGGTGATTTTCCGTACCAAAGGCCTTTAGGCTTGTTTAAAAGTGTGTTTATGAGGGAGAAAAGAAACACTATATCTTAATGTGTTTGGTTATGTACCCCTCTGTAGTAACTTGTTTTAAAAGTGTGGTTATGCACCCAAATTAACACTGTGCCTTACATAGGCCAACAGATAGGTGCAATTACTAGATATGTGCTGACCTTTATGGGGATGAAACAAAATCTTCTGCGGATAAAATTTTCTACGAGAGATCTATCGTCGGATTAAAGTTCAACGGTTCTAACTAATAATAATAAAACTCTCCTAAGTTATATAATTGAAGGTCGAATGTTGATCTTTAATTTGATGATTCAGATTTATCCCTTAAGAGAACGGAGAAAAAAAAATCTTCCCAGAGGATATAGGTCCGAGATGGAACATAAGATTTCGATAAATTTTCAGATAAATTATCATATCTGATTCTATATTCGAAACTATATATGTTTTTCTATCTCGAAAAAAGTTATTCACCCGAAATTATTCAAATTAGAATTCGTATCGGATACCGTAGATATTTTTTTTTTCTTTTTGATGAACAAGGTAAGGCTCAGAAGTCCCCCTTTTATTGATAAAAATACCGTAGATAATTTCTATCCATTTTTCTCCTAAGATCCATTTTGTAGGCTAATTGGCAACAAACGATATAAGATCAAGATAGCATCTACATACTTATTACAATTTTTGTAGTTACCAATGTAATAGTTTTTTTTTCCTCTACCAAATAATGCATATGAAATATCAAATTAAGTTCACACTTTTTTCAACCTTTTTTAAACAGTTCAAAGTAATGCTTTTGAAACAACAAATGTTTTTAAACATGTTAGTCTTTAATTGAATGTATATAGTTTTATGTAATTCGAGCGTCAATTAGTATTTACATTTAATGAAAATTTTGTAACTTTTATAGTTATATAATTGTGCTTTCATAAATATTTGGAAATGAAATTTGCTGCTAGCCACAAAAGCAAGCATGCCTCTACTCGTCTAGATCTGATCGTTTAAAACTCATCGAACGCTCCAATATATAATAATACTAGCTTCATGCGGTTCATCTCGTTCATCCATTTAGATTGGACGGTCAGATCGAGACGAACAGGCACATACTCGCCTTGATTGTGAGTACCAAATTCGGAACCAAATATTTTGGATGAAACACTTACCACTTAAATTACAAACTGTTATGTCGGCGACGTTAATTTAATTAGTTCTATAAATTCTTTACATTAAAAATTGTTGTACATTACCTATTATCATTGCAAAATGTCCCTAAACATAATAAAATGTACCAATATTAATATCGTCAAATCGAGTCATCTTTGTATTTAATTTTTTTAAAAAGTTAGTATTATACAAGAGCTTGGTATAAATTTTTTATTGGGCTATCTATCAAAAAAAATATTGAAACTGTGAAAGTGCTTTGTCCGAAGTGCTTGCGTACGTAAAAACATTAGCCAAACAATGTAACTTTTATTATTAATTAATTAAGGTAATTCCTAAATATTTCAACAGTTTTACGGTTATTAAAATTTGTACATTGATTCTTTATCACTAACTTCATTAAAAAAATATATGGAAAATAAGAATGTCAAAAATTGAACGTTTTTGAGAGGATGAGCTGCACTATTTCTATTATATATTAAGCATCTATATCGTACTGATTCTGCAACGATCAAGATTTAATTATCAATTTTCGGATTGAAAAATAACCGTAAATTCGCATGTCCTTATCTATAAATGACTAGAATCGACGCGCTGAAATTTTGGTCCTCAACACCAAAATCGTGCATATTAATATACCACATAATATCATTCTTCTCTGGACTAATATGCACTTTTTCTTTCCTTTTTTTAATTAATGCTAATTAATTCATAGCACCTTACCTTTCAATTGAGAGTTATCTCTCCTCTCCACACCTATGCCCACCTCCACTTTTCAATTCTGCATCTTATCTCTCAATTGGTGCGTGACAGGATTGATTCAATAAAATTGTGATTTCTTTCTATCTTCATTAAATTGTGATTTTTTTTGTCCATTTTTAGTGAAGATAGGAAGAAAAGAGATCTATGTTGGCTCATTGAGTCACCATTCTTCACAATTAATTCAGTACTTTGAAGTAGCGTTTATTGAAATAATTAAATTTTCTTCTTTTTTATTTTTTTTAGTAAATATTATATTTTGTTACAAAACATACTTTCGTTGTTGTGTAAGAACACGTTTACTAGTACCTTTCTAAAGTCTATTAATTAGAGACCCAAATCTGCCTTGATTCTCTGCGCCTCCCTCCCATATGAACTTCTGTGTCAAGTTCTTCAGTCGAATTGTTGAAGTGCCACGTTTCCAGTAATTGCCACATAATCCATTTAAAAATAGTCGAAAACTCATGTATTGAATCCTCTACCAATTTCGAAAAGGATAGAAGGATCGCTGACGCTGAGAGATGAGAGGAGACGAAGCCAGGGAGTAATGTTAGGTTTCGCCCCCAATTCTCATCCAAATCCGTCTGAGGTATCAATTTTATTGTTTTAAATTTCGAAGTTCAGTCTACTTTTTACCCAATATTGCGAGGCGAAACTAAAATTCTTGATTAAATTATCAGACTACACTATTGGCTCCAGTACCAGTTTAATCAGTTGGTACTTGGTACCAGATGCCAATTTTACCTTTTCTTAATTGTTGTTTTATTAATATAGTTGTTAGAAAGTGAGAAAGCACTGGAGAGTAATTTGTATTGCTTTTGATATAGAATATAATTTCGTCGTGTCACTTAAAATTTGATAAAGTTTCAGAAATATCATTCAAAATCTATTTTTTTTATATTTGTTACTCAAAATCACTGTTAATTTTTTTGTCACTTTTTTAAAAAGATAAAAATACTTTTGTCATGGCTACTTTCGGTCCGAGTTTATCCTGTCCACAACTGACCTCGTCACTAGTGCCGCTTCGAAGGATGTTGTAATTGACTCCGAAATCGATTTTAAAGAAGAGAAATGTCAACTAGTGTTGGTACAAAAGAGGAAGATGAGTCATGGTAGAGGCATTTTTGTCTTTTTTTAAAAAGTGACAAAAAAGAAGGCAACAATCATGTGAGTGACAAATATGAAATAAATCAATTCTAAATGATATTTCTGAGATTTTCTCAGTTTTGAGTAACACAGTCAAAATTTTCCTTTTGATATCTTTTACAAATACATGTATATTTAAAACCCATCATCATCTAGCTGTTACAATTCCAACTAGCCGTTATTTTTGAAATAACCACAACGGTCCAGTGACCGTTAGTGTCTTTTTCTCTTTTTTATATTATTTCTCAACAATAGTTTTATTTAACATATAATGTTTCGTAGATACCAATATCGATACCGATGTTATTATGCACATTTAGTTGAGTTGCTATGTACATCGTTTGAATTATTATGTATGTTATTTCATGTTATTTTTGTACTAAAAATATTATTATGCATGTTAACAAAATAATGTGCATAATAACTCAAATAACATGCATAACTATTTCAGTACAAAAAATAACATGCATAACTATTTCAATATAAAAAATAGCATGCATAATAACTCAGCTAAATATACATAATAACATCGATATCAGTACCCGGTATCAATATTAATATCTACGTATTAACTCCCTTATTTAATTGAGGATTTAGGCTAACCTCACGTTTTAGTTGTCGTAACCTCTGATCGGAATGAAAACTAACAAAAAATAGAGTTCAATTCAATAGAATTGAATATAATAGGGATGATTAAGAATTGAATTTCGGTGATGGGATGTATCAAGGTGAATACAAGAATGAGCACTGCTAAAATAATATGCATAGTACACCCCATTTTATACTATTCATATAAATATAGGTCATTAAATTGAGATTTAAGTTGCTCAATAAATTCTTCATATGAAAATATTGTTGAAAATTAAATTTCGTGATTTTTAGAGCTTTCTAGCTATTTTTAAATATTTTTTAAAAACAGTCTAGATTTAATACTACAAAAATGTCATTTCTGGGTTGTTTTTAAAAAATATTTAAAAAATAGCAAGAAAACTCTAAAAATCACGAAATTTTATTTCCTACAAGATTTTGATATGAAGAATTTATTGAGCAACTTAAATATCAACTTAATGACCAAATTAAATATAAATGAACGCATAGTACGTTATATGGTGTACTATGCATATTATTTTAGCCATGCTCTACAAGAATTCATATGTTAGTAACAAAACAAAACCCCAATATTAATCTAGTTTTCAACTGACCATTTCAGTCGTTTAAAAATTCTTAATTTTGCATTGAATTTCAAAATATAAGAAAAATAAACAGCTTTAAATATCAGAAACCTAACAAAATTAAAGTCGATGTCCAAAATTGTAATAATTTTATTTCGATCTTTCCATATATAACAAAATTAGGTCAATGCCGCCTAAAGCGATGGTTTAATAAAAAAGGGTCAGCTTAGGCCAAGAACTTTAGAAAAATTTGATATACTTTTTTAAATGCCTCTTATAATAATTGAATGCACATTTATCTGTGAATTACAGATTGATAAACCATTAATCTCAACCCTCACATAGGCCTTCAGTCATGGCAACATTTTGAAATTTCAATTGCACAGTCAGATACATAATGTAATTTTCAGACAACAAAAGAAGCTAAATAAAATGGAACCTTCAATGACATCGTTTCTCGTCAAATTCTACCAATTTTCATGCGACCTTACTGAAGGATTTGCCGAATCAAGTCTTTCTTTGTCGCCTATCACTTATAATGTTTATTTGACAATCTTGACAATTAAAATTCAAATTAATTCATATAAAATCTCTAAAATGGAAAAATTATATATGTACATCTTGAGCTTATAGAACTGTGTTTTCAATTTGGTGCGATTTGCGTACTATTTAATATTCCATCATGGATCATCAAATATTAACCGTTAAAAAAATGCATTAAATTTGATGAATTCCGATGGAGTATGAAATGACACTAAATCATACCAAAATTAAAAGCACTAATCTATAAGGTTAAGAATATGCCTATATATTTTTTCTATTTTAGAAATTTTCTATGAATTAATTTGAATTTCAATTGTCAAAATAAGCATTGTCTTTTTTTTTTTAGATGGTGAGCTGACAGAAGCTGTCAGGCATAAAATGAAAAACAACAGAGCATTAAAAATACAGTGGCAGATGAGCTGAAAAACTATTCCAGCGCAGTACTCCGGTAACGTGTAGCATCAACTCGTGTCAGCAACATTGCAAGCAGAGGTTGGCATCCATACAAATTTTGTGCATTATCTGGTTTGCATTTGACTTACGATCTCTGAAAATCCTAGCATTCCTCTCATTCCAGATGTGCAAAATAAGCATTGTCAACTGATACCTCCTCATACTTCAATTATTTGTTTTAGCACCGGTCCCATTTTGCTTTCTGTCATTGGCTGGTTGTAATATTTCAGCTCACAGCTGTAGCCAGCTGGTACATTTATGATTATAATTTAACAGTTTAGTTTTTACTTTTTAGATGTATTGCAGCATTTTTTTTATTATCATTGATTTTAAATTTGTAGGTGAAGGCAGCATATAAAAGAGAAGTATTGGAGTCACATCCTGATCTTTTTCCAGCACATCAGAAATCTCAAGCTGAAACGAAATTTAAACATGATTTTTATGCTTTTAGCGAGATGGGCTTAATTTTATTTAACAGATGACAGATACCTACTATGTACTAATATTTTTATCTTTTTTTTTGAGATCTTTGATAATACAACAGAATCTGCAAAAAAAAATTTATCTGAAAATGTGGATGATATAGCAACTGGTAATAAGAGCCACTATCACCTCTTACTAAGGCCTACCTTTATAGAATGCATATTTTACTTTACTGGAGTTATCTGCTAGTTTGAACAAATGGTTTTAATTTTCAGAATAATTTATTTGAGTTTGAGTGTTTCCATTCACCTTCCCGCGCTCCCTCTTTTAAGATTTCAAATTGAATTGCCCTGTAGTAATCTATCAATTATTCTTATTAATTTTTGTGTAGGGCCTACAGGAAAGATGAGGAAGCTTGCCCCTCGTACAATCCTTTTCCTCAGAGAGATCCTATATAGACATAGTAAAACCTATTAAATCAGACTAGCATTCCAGTAAAGAACATGTAATAGTTATATGTAGTTGTACAGATTTTATAATGGATATCCAAGAAGACAAAAAAACATAATAAACTTTTGAATCTGGCATATCATCGAACTAATTAGATGAGCTGCACTTGAAGCCTCAAGCCACAGAAATGACGGGTAAAAATCTCAATAAAATATAAACTAATTTTATCTACATGTTATAACAATTGAAATCTTGAAAGGTTCGAGTCAATATTCAAACAAAAAAGCTATTTATCATGCCCCTGAACTGGGATTTATGAAAACTGATACCTACTAATGTAGGGAAGAAAAAAAATCCAACTTCACGCAAGATTAGCACATAACCAAATAAGACATCTATATACACAGAAAAAGTCAACCTTCCTTCCAGGTTTGAATGTAAGAACAGCTCGATCTCTTCATGACTAAGCTCAACTTGACACAGTGACTATAAGGGGAAGGATAAAATATAAACATTGTTATGTTCCATCCCATGCAAGTATTACAGGACGGATACTATTTTGTCATGTCATTATCTTCTGTTGGCGTAACTCTTCCCACATCAAGTTCAGCTCCAAAAACTATCTACCAGTGTTATAATAACCATCAGTTGTACATTGAGACTAAGCCAGGTCAAATCAGACACATTGGCCTGATCAATATTCTGAGAAAATTTGACCTTGGACCTTGCCTTGTTAACTCTGGCAAGAAAACCTGACTGTCAGCACCCTCGAATTGGTCAAATGTAATACTCAGGTACATGATATTTCACAGACATTAGACCATTAATCTTTTACATAGTTCTGAACAAGAAAACATTAATTCTACTTTTTTTTCAATAGATGACAAACTAAAAACTCAATGGTCGGGTTAGGTCATCATCAAGCCTGATACAACCTCACAGCAGGTGAAGAGATCAAACCTGACAGCTGAACATACTTTCAACCTGACAGATATGGGTCACCAATATGATTCCTAGATAAATAGTTAACCATATACACAGAAGGAAATGGTATTTACAGAACTACTCAGAGAGGTCAGCCTTGGCACCAGTGAATATACCATGTCCAATATAAATGCTATTGAATCATAGGTGAATGATGATCGATATTTTCCAGTCCAGTTT
>CAXKVX010004281.1:0-12221 GCA_964058865.1 Eleocharis quinqueflora
GCCTTTCTACAGAAGTATGGTCTGACAGGTATGCTGATGATCTCAACATGAATTAAATATCACAATAATTCTCATGAAATTATCTGACTCTGATGTCTGATCATGGCTATGCAGGAGAATTTAAATTAAATATTGAGTGCAACCATGCTACTCTTTCTGGCCACAGGTGAGATTTTTCTCTCCACCCTACCCCGGTTCCGTAAGTACATATCTGGTAATATACCATTTATATACTAATTAGTTTGATTCTCATATTAGACATTTGCTTATTTTTGAAAAGTAAACCTTCTCATTTCTTATATTTGCTATTAACAACTTTCTTGGTCTTTTACGACATCCAAGTCCAATAGTTACCAGGCTGTCAAGCAAAAAGAAAAATAATACTTGTACACCGCAGCATTCAACTTAAATCTTAGACCAACTAAAGTAACTCGGGACTACTAGTGTGTTACTAATTAGATGCCTGTATGTGAATTTTTCTTGGATTGACAATAATGACCACTTATAATCAGGCTGAAGAAAATTAGTAGGTGCAAAATTGTCAATTAGCTCTAACATGTTCTATCATTTCAAATATGTGAGACATGATGGGTTCTGTTCACAATATGCTAGCATATTTGTTATGTACTCAGTGTTCTGCAAATATAAGTATCACAATTCTTTTTCTCTCTGAAGTTGCCATCACGAGCTTGAAACTGCAAGAATTAATGGCTTGCTTGGAAATATTGATGCCAATACCGGTGACCCCCAAATTGGTATCTAATCTTCCTCTGTTCTTCATTGTGATTCTTAATTGAAGCTAGATCTTTATTCAATTTAAATTTTATAAACCATCTTTTAAATAGGCTGGGACACAGATCAGTTCCTCACTGACATTTCTGAGGCCACTCTTGTAATGCTGAGTGTGGTTAGAAATGTAAGATAATGATGTCATATCAAATTCCAACATTGTTCATACTTTTTACTTTCCTTGCACAAGTATAAATTATTAGTTTCATATTGCTTTTCTTTTACTTGCTTTTTTCAGGGAGGCCTTGCTCCTGGTGGTTTTAACTTCGATGCAAAATTGTATGTTTCTAATCTTTAATATAACAACTTGACCTTTTGCCCCTGTTTAAGTTTTAACAGTAGCCGTAGACCATGTTTTTTTATTTGTTTCATGTTCTGGTGGCAGGAGGAGAGAGAGTACAGATGTCGAAGATATGTTCATTGCACACATTAGTGGCATGGATACACTTGCACGTGGTCTTAGAAATGTTGCTAAGCTCACTAAGGTATTCACACAATATTGATGTGAAGTTGATTGCATTTATTTTTCCTGTAAATGTTGAAAGTTAATAACTCATTCAATTTCTTATTTTCTTTTCTATTTGAACATTACTTTCTAGGATGGTTCTTTGGCTGAGCTTGTGAAGAAGAGATACCAAAGTTTTGACTCGGAAATTGGTGCTTTAATTGAGGTGTGTTCTCGAAAGCAATTTGATTATTACTCTTTTGGATATCCAGTAGCTTATACTGAAATTTCTTTGTATGTTACTTCCAGGCTGGTAAAGGTGATTTTGAGACCCTAGAAAAGAAGGCAATGGAATGGGGAGAGCCTACTGTTTCCTCAGGAAAACAGGTAAATTTATCTTAAATTTTTTTTTTTTTAATTCATTGCCCGTAGGCTTACAACACACACACCCACAAACAAACCAGAAAATAAACTTGAAAAATCCCTTCTAAAAGTAGTTCCTAGCGGGGTTTGAACTCCAGACCTTTCCATGGAGACCTTGTGCCTCACCACTACATTAGGTAGAATTTGGCAAATTTATCTTAAATTACCGTGCGCTACAACTGTTACAAAGATACTAACCATTACCTATGCCAATCAGCACATGTAGTTCTGCTGATGGGTATAGAACCTAAACTATTGTGTTTCTCTTTTGTGGATTAATTATTTAAATTAGCCTCGTTGTTGTATATGTTTACCCTGAAGTATAGTATTATTGCATCTCATAGAGAATTATATATGATATCTTTTTATGCTATGGTATAATACAGGAATTAGCAGAGATGATCTTTCAATCTGTACTGTAGACTACGAAGTTCTTATATACTTTGGAACAAATAAATTGAAGACCAGTTCTGTAGTTACTATTTTTTTTTTTGGGGTCTTTCCTTTTCTTTTCCCTCCTGTGTCTTTGGTAGACAATCTGTTAGCTAGTTGGTATTATGTGAGAAGGACAATTATTACGTAATAAAACTAACGAGAAAAATTGAAGATTATCAGTTTTTGCTTCGACCTGATCGATTGTCGAAGAGCTTTAAATACATATGATTGGTACAACATAAAATTCACCAAAGCGTACAGATATATTAAATATAAGAGTAATTATACTATTTCCTTTTTTTCTGTCTTATCCATTTTTCGCTACAGAGAAAAAAAAAATTTGTGCTCGTCGCTCGTTTTTCTCTTGCTTTTCTTTTCGTGACTTTCTTTCGCTTCTCTTTTCTCTTTTGCGCTTTTTTTTCTCTGTTTTTCCTTTCTATTCCAAATTTGTCAAGACTGTGATCCTGATTCGAATTTTATCTAATGAATTAATTACACCTCTCGCGTCGTTTAATGAGTACTATCTCATTAGGTTTTAAAGCAAGTTTTTTATTCGAACTCATGAGTCTTTATATAAGAACAAACAAAATTTTATATTATAACAAACATGTTTCTATATTATAACAAACAATTTTCTAGATTGAAACTTACAACCCGCAAATATTATAATAACAAATAAGTCTTTATAATGAAACAAAAAGGTAACTATATTATAACAATCAAATTTTCATAATCAAACTTATAAGTATTTATATTAAAACAATCAAGTCTTTATATTAGAACAAGTGTCTATATTAGAACTTGCAAGTTTTTGTTTTTGTACAAAAAAGTCTACAAGAAGGTCTATGTATTATAACAAGTCAATATTTTGGAACATGCAAATCTCAGTATTGAAACCTGCAGGTCTCTATATTAGAACATGCACGTCTTTATATTATAACAAACAAACTTTTATATTGGAACTTGCAAGTTTTTTGAACCTGCTAGCATCAATATTAAAACCTACAAGTTTCTATATGAGAATAAACAAAATATCTATATTAGAATGTTAAAGTCTTTATATTAGAAACTGTAATTTTTTATATTAGAGCAAAAATTAAAAGCAATTTTACAACAAAATAGAGAAATTGCAGCAAAATTCTAATATAAAGACTTACAAGGAGTGCGAAAGTGAGAAACAGAGTGCTAATTTTTTTATATTCTGTAGCGAGGATATTTAAAAGAAAGTTGTTAGTAAGTCCCTTCAAACATTCATTTCCGATTTAAATTAGACAATCTGATTATGTCCCTTTATAAAAAAATGAAATTATTTGATTTTAGCGCAAAATAATTATAGTTTCTTTTTTGCTTTTCTCTTCTCTTTAAAGCAATAATAACAACAATAATGATGATAAACTAAAAATTAGATGATGGTGATGATGATGATGATGATAAATAAAAAAAATAAATAGAAACAGTTAGCTGAAGAAAATAGTCAGCCTTTGAAAAAATTTACATAAACAATTAACCAAACCGCCATTACAATTGAGAAACAAATACTTTTTATTGTAGATTTTGAGTTATGATAATACCAATGGAGAAAGAGAAGAAATATAATATCGATGATTCATTTGTCTTATTGTCTTATTTTTTTATTTGTTAATTAAGCTAGCTCGGGACGCATATCAAAATAAAATTATAATAATATTTTTTGTGATTCTGAAAAGAGCGGAACAGAAAATGAAAAATGTGAGGGAGTGAGACGAAAACAAAAAAAATGAAAAATTTTCAAAATATCACTATAAAACACTTCATCTATCAAAATATCACTACAAAATTCACATTTTTCAAATATCATTAAAACTCACCATGCATTTTAATTATGTCATCATCACTATTTTACTTCAATTAAAAAAGTTAAACTTTCTAAATAACAGAATTATCACGCCGCCTCCTCTTCTTCTCCGATCAAACAACTTTCTGAATGAGCTTCCTCTTGGCACTGTCCAAGTGAAGTTCAGCTAAAAATCTCAAGCCTCTTTCCGTAGTAGTGAACGACCGACTCCTTCGCAAAATTCTTCACCTTGTCAGTTTCGTTCTCAATGAATCTCTGCAAGAAATTCATCATATTTCTTGTCTCTGTTTTCAAAATCGTTTGCTTGTTTATTATTGTCTGATTTATCTAAAAGTGCCTAAGACACAATTATTTAACCATGTCTTTCCTAACATAGTTCAATCTGAGGATTTCAACCATGGTTTTTTGAGGATGAATATGTGAAATAAATTCCAAGATGAAAAATCAGCTGTTCTAGATGGTCATCAATTGTTAGATCAATGTTATTTTCCACCTCCATAAAAGATAGTAAGAAATTCTAAAGAAAATGAAAAAAAAAATCAATTTCTTAGGAGATTTAGATATGAAGAACATGTTTAACGGTTTGTATCACGATTCCTATACTTTGTGAAATACACTAATTTTGATTATAATTAGCACATCTCTCATACAATTATTAATGGTCATAAAGTTATTTACTTTAGTTGGTTCAAGTAATTAAATGAATTATAAAAAAAAGTTGCATATTCACATCATGAGTTGATCTATTGTAAAACACACTAATTTTGATAATTATTTTAAGAAATAATTCTCAGATTAATTACAAACTAATCGTTAAACAATGTCTTGTCTCAAAATTAACATATACAATGAGTAAAATTTATAACTTTTTATTTAACGATTTATAAAATTTTGAATTAAGAAGTTTTAATAAGCTAATCAAAGTTTCATAAAATAAGTTTGGAAAAATTCAACATTTTCCAATTGAATAATTAAATTATATAAAATTAAGAATAATTCATAACCTAAATAAAAATATATTAACATTCTAAACAATTACACTCAACAACTAATATATAATTTTTCAGTATTTAATACCCTTAAGAACCAAGTTATTCATGCAAGACAATTATAATAATAAATAGAATTATGAATCTTATCATTATGTTAGATCGGATAAATTAGGATGATAATTAAATTAATCCAATGGTCTCATTTTTTTTAGAAAAAACTGAAAGTAGTATTCAATTGCTAATTAAAAAAAAAACACAATTTGAAATGATGCAACATAAATAGCTACGCAGAGAATGACAACAAATTGAATCCCACTAACTCACCTAATGCCACTTATTCTGTCTCCTCAAATTTATTTTGAGTTTGTTTGGCACTAGAGAAATATCACGAGATATCGAAATAGTCTTATTCTGATATGGGAGGAATGTTAAACGCGAAATGAAAGAAATAATAGTAGGTAGAAGAGATTATTTTAGTATATCATCATATAGATGGAATATCAAAATACATTGTTACGTATTATAATTATTATTAGTTAAACATAACAAGATAGATAATACTAATATGTTATAATAATTATTTATTTTAACATTAATTTTCAAGTCATATAAATTATAAATTATTTTAGTTAAAAGTAAAGATAATGAACTTATAATTTTAGATTATGTTAACTAAGTTGTCTATATAATAATTTTGAGAAGCATACAAGAAACGTAAATAATAACTATACATAGATATAGAATAGTACTAATAAGAGTATGGCTAATATGAAAACGTTTGCACTTCGGCTGAAGTGCAAACGTTTTCACATTAGCCATACTCGTACTAATAATAATAATAATAATCATAACTCTATATCAATTAATTTCTTCATTTTTGATACTAATAGAGATACATTGATGACTTATATTAATCAACTACTCTATTTATAAATATGATTATCACAACTTAATAATTCATCTTTCCGATTCTTCTCTTATATCAGGACTACTAACTTTCTATGATTGATCTATAACACATTAATCAAACAATTAGAATGTGAAAACCAACCACAATACAAATGAATCAATTTATGTGACTTATTAAGACTATCATAAAAAAATTCATACTCAACTTTAATCAATTAAATAGTAACTTAATCATGATATTTGATTTATCATGTAAAAGCGTTGATTTTTACGACATTACTAAGGAAGATGTCTACCATAACTTAATCAAGCTATTTCATACCCAACTGACTTTATTTTTCCTTTATTAAACTAAATTGTGAAAACCTTGCATATCAACTTATAATTTAATTAGAAACCTTAAGATTTGACCTCTCAACTGCAAAACGATAAAATGTACCAATAAAATAACCTACTTGCACATTTATAAAACACTTTCAGAACCAAACTACATAATTATGACCTCGAATTAGAACTCGTGAACTAGTTCCGAGTTAGGATTAAGATAAAGGAAAATGTTCCGTCGATTTCAAGTTCGATCTCATTATCGATCTTCACTAGACGCGTCCAATTGAGTTCCGACGAAAATTTATTTTACTTATAATGCATGTTGTTTTCGTTATTATGCATGTTATTTTTGTTATTATGTATCTAATAACATGCATAACAGTCAAATACTTATGATTTATATATTAAGTTCATTATGTTTTTTTGTTCTACTTATGATTTATTATGTTTTTGTTGTTATGCATGTTATTTGTATTATTTTGCATGTTAATTACTTGCATAATAACAAAAACAACATGCACAATAACAAAAATAATATGCATAATAACTAGAATAATTTTTAAAATAAATGCAACTGGATTCGTCCAGTCCGCATCAATGAGCGTAGCAATCCGCGTCGGTAAGCGTAACGACATTCGTTTTCAGTGGAGCGTCCGGTCAATTATATACATAATAACAAAAACAACATGCATAATACAAATAACAACATGCATTATAACAAAAACAACATGCAAACTGAACTCAACTAGACATGTTCTGTTGGAATCAATGGATTAAATGATCGGTATATCAGCTCCCTTAAGATAAAATCGTTGCATCTGACAACACTCTAAAAGTGATAGGTCAAATCTAAAAGTGACTTATGTGCAACCTCGTATACAATTTGTATAATAATATATTAATATAAATAGTTTTATAATTACTTAAATAAATTATAATATTACATTACACACTTAGTCTAAATCACAATTGCGCGAACGCTATTGTCTTGATGAGAAGTGCCGAGACACGGGCCGAGTGATCGTTAGTTGGAGTAACCTGAGAGCATTCCGTTGGGAGGATTACGTACGTTGTCAGCTTTTTTCGTGGAGTCCTTGTGTCTAGATGCATTCAAGTGCTTTTGAATGTGTTCATTTACCAAGTGCATCAATTGATGGCTCAGAGTGTCATTAGAGATCTTTCTTTTTAATCTCCTTATTATTATTATTATTCTAGAAACATTTCTCCTCAATTGAGTGATTATGATTTCAATACTCATGTTTAGAGTGTGCGCGTCATATTTGATCTATAGGAGCCATTATGTCTATATTATGTCTATATTATCATATTTTTTATTTAACCGAGTTATCGTTAGATCTCGAATACATCCGAGGGACTCTCTCTTTTGGCCCTTGGTTGGCACAGAAAGAGTCTGAAACTCCCCTTTGACCCATGGTTGGTACATGAAGGCTCCTTTATTTTATTATTTCAACAGGTAGTCGGTTTCTTATTTTTATATGACAATTGATATAGTACGTTTTTATTTTATCTCTTATTCTTGAGAAGGGATCGGCTGCCAACTTTTATCTCTACCACATATTGCCATTGTATCTTAGCCGTTCATTAATTTAACTATCGACGCACCAGATCTATTTGCTTTAACCCGTCCCTTTCCCGTCTCTTCCTCTTCACTGGAAAAAGAAAAAGGAGCGTAAGGGAAAAAGCTCGAAGGGGTTGAGAGGAGACGCTCCTCCAGCAACGCTTCTCGCATTGCCTCTTCGTCTGAGATCGCTCCGATTAACCCTCCTTTTCTTCTTCTCATCCCGTGCTCCTACCTAAAACTTCAAGTTCTCTCATACTCGCATAACCCTAGATCAACGTCATCGTGTTGCCTCTTCTCGATGCTCCATTCTGATGGCTTCGCCTCCTTCTAATTTTGAGACTGCAACTCAATTCCTTCTGTCTCCACCGCGTCTCCTTCATTCTCCACATCCTTTGCTCCAAAATTGTGATTCTCCAAACTCTACTGCTAACAATGGTTTGTTCACAAGTCAATTCTAATCCTTAATTCTCCTCTGTTAGTAGTTTAATTGATGATAACTTTACAGTTGATTATCTTCTTGTTTGGAAAATTGAGAACATAACATCAAGGATAGTCTTGCTATTAATCTAATACTTCTATTTTTTCGTGAATATTGTGTGATGATCATTTGAGAAGCCCTACTGTTCTTTTGGAAAATCGAGAACATGGTCTCATTTCTGAAAAGGTAAGCTAATGCTACATTCGTGTAGCTCCACTATATGTGACCTCTGTATCATTGCAAAGCAAAATTAAATTCAGCAATTTGCATAACAAGATAATTTATTTAATTATTTATAAAATTTATTTCAGAAATGAGACCAGAAGGTATGTCATTTACATTAATCTCTTACACTTATATTTGTTTTGTAGGATGTGGTTTGTATAATTCTGGTGACCCCTTACCAGATTCGATATATTGCCACATTGACTCCTCACAGGTATATTTTTTGTTTTTTTATTATTCTTTTTTAATTAATGTAATAAATAGTTCTAATACTTATTTTGTTTGGATTTTAATATTTTAGGAGAAAGATATGCAAGTATTAAATGTGGAAGAAACTCATGGGAAGTCAAATAACTCAACAGACACGAATGCGAAAATGAAGTACGACGGTGTAGAACCTTTTAAAGGCATGGCCTTTGAATCACTTGAAGAGGTCCATCATTTCTATTACTCTTATGCTCGAGTTCATGGATTTAGCGTGCGTATTCGGCAATCTTCTTACTTTCCTAGAAGCACATAAATTAGATATCGTCGTTTTGTTTGTTCTTGTGAGGGTAACTGTTCTGAAAAAAAATTAGTGCTGAAAAGAAAGAGGAAAATACACTGACTGGCAGAAAGGGATGTCCGGTGAATTTTACAGTGTCAACAAAATTATGTAGAGATCAATGGGTTGCAATAACCGTAGAGAATGTGCACAACCATGTGTTGGCTAGCCCTAGAAGTGCCAAGAATCTTAGAAACCAGAAAGTTATGCCACTTCTTGCCAAAAACCTTGTTGACAAATTTAGCGAAGTTGGACTTCCCACTGGTAAAGTTTTAGAAATCTTAAGTGATGAACCTGAGGTGAACATTTCAAGTAGAGATTGTTGGAATCATATGAGGAACTTAAGAACCATGAACTTGGATATTAGAGATGCAAAGAGTGTTTTTCAGTATTGTAAAATGAAGCAAGTTCAAGACCCTAACTTCTATTATTCAATTTTACTTGACAATGAGTCCCGAATGGTCAATTTCTTTTGGGTGGACTCTAGAGCTCGACTATACTACGAGCGATTTGGTGATGTTGTAGTATTTGATACGACTTATAAAACCAACAAATACGGTATGCCATTTGCATTATTTGTAGGTACTAACCATCACTTTCAGTCAATAAAATTTGGATGTGCTTTGTTACAAGATGAGAGTGAGGAGTCATTTCAGTGGCTGTTTGAAACTTGGTTAGACGCAATGCATGGAAAAGCACCTATATCAATTCTCACAGATCAAGATAAAGCCATAGCAAATGCAATTAAGAAGGTTTTTCCTAACACTACACATAGATTGTGTCTTTGGCATATCATGAAGAAGTTTCCTGAGAAGTATGATAATTTTTATAAAAATAAGTCACCATTCAGCAAAGACATAAAGAAGTGTTTACACCAATCCATCACAATTGACGAGTTTGAAGAAGAGTGGAAAGAAATTATGAAAAGGTACATTTCTGATCTTCTATTTTTATTATTGCACAAATTCAAATAATGTTCTAATATCTTATTAACTTGATGTCAAGGTACAATCTTGAAGGAGAAGCATGGCTTCAACAAATTTTCACGATTCGAAAACATTGGGTTCCGGTGTATAATCGGACAATCTTCTTTGCTGGTATGAACACCACACAACGTTGTGAGAGTATGCACGCATTTTTTGATTCATTTGTGCATAGTGGTACAACACTACGGGAATTTGTGGCTAAGTACGAGCAAGCTCTAATGCGAAGATATCAAGATGAGAATCGAGAACATTACGCATCCAAGCACATGCAACCTGTACCTAAGATTAGGCCACCAATATCAGAACATGCTGCAATGGTCTACACAAGAGCTATCTTCAACATGTTTGAGGATGAAGTTTTAGAGAGCCTTCGGGTAATTAAGAAAAAGTTGGAGAAGAATGCTTCCTCTTGTACTTACCTTGTTTCAAGTAATCAAAATTCAAATCAGAAGTTCATTGTTTCAGTTGATACTTCCTCCTGGGATGCTTCTTGTGAATGTCATCTTTTTGAATTCAAGGGCATTCTATGCCGGCATATCTTGGCAATTTTTCAGAAAAAAGATGTTCAAAAGATACCAACCAAGTATATTCTTCCGAGGTGGACAAAGGAGGCAGCCGATGACATCCCTATTCCTTTGACAAGAGAGGCAGACAAGTCATCCATTATTCGCACTTTGCATTTTTCACCGTAAAACAAATCTGTTGTTACCTTATTTACATGACTCTGATGAAGCTTTTCAGGTGATAATGGATGCAATGGATAGAGCATATGATGAAGTCCTGAAAATGAAGAGCTTGGACAAAGAAGTTGATCAAGGAGATAAAAGTCAACCAAATATCGAGATAGCACACCAACCACTTGGTGATCCACAAGTCTCTAAACCAAAAGGTCGAAAGAAAGGATCACAGAATGAATCAAGCAATGAGAGGTTTAAAAGTGGTTTTGAGATTGGAATGGATCTAGCCAACAAGAAAAAAAGAAAATGTAGTACTTGTCATGAAATAGGTCATAACAGTAGTACATGTCGAAAGATTTAGATGAAATGAAGAGCTTAGAGAAAGGTCTAGAATAGATTGGGATATGATATATTTTTTGTTATATAGTTATGAAATCTGGCATAGTTGGCATCCTGTATTTTTGTGTTTTATGGAGAAATGATGTTACTGTATTTTTTGGATAAATATTTGCATCATTTTATCAATTTAGATTTTAATATTGAATTTAGATTATTTTTGTCACGATTGTTTATCTAATGATCTCCAACAAAGACATTTCAGCTGTTCCAAATGCATTTGCTCTAAGTTGATGTTGCATGCATGGCTCTGATCCATATCCTGAATATAAGTCAAATAGAAGGCTGAACAGGGGATTCTGGAACCTATTCTTACCGCCTGGTGTGGAGCATGAATATAGTTAGATGGAGCCACCCATGGGCAGTTTGCTAGGTAAGATGCTAATGCAATCGAGTTCACATCCAGCAGTAGTAGGGACCTTGTCTGAAGCTATGACACAGAGGCTGCCAGCCATTTCCAAACAATTGGATTTTGGAGCACATACCAATTCAACATCTGTGCCAATTGAGTTGGGATCTCGTCAGAGATATTGATACCCATTAATTTAATTCAGTTTTATCAAAGTTTATCTTCAAATCGGACAATGGTTCATCCCCGCCCGGCATATTTGAAATTTAACAAGGATCTGCCTTTCTAATATCTCTGGGCTCAAGATCAATTTCAACAAAAGTTGCTTCATCCGTTCAATTTGTCTCAGGAGGCAACAACGCGTGCCCAAGGAATGTGGGCGATCGAAGAACATAGAGACTGTTGGGCGATCGAGAATTTAGGAGGAGACGAAGCCATGGGTGAGGAGATTGGAGGAGAAGCAACATAGGAACGATGGTCTAGGGTTCTATTAAAGACGACAAAAATTAGAAATTTCAGGTGAGAGCACGAGATGATAAGGAGAGGCTAATCGGGCTTGAGCTTAGGTGAAGAGGCGACACGAGATGTGCTGGAGGAGCATATCTTCCTCTCTTACACTCCTTTTTATTTTTCCACTTTCTGAGCAAAGAGGAAGAGACGGGAAAGGGAGGGGAAAAAGCAAATAGATCTGGTGCGTCAATAGTTAAATTAATGAACGGCTAAGATACGATGGCAAGATGTGGTAGAGATAAGAGTTGGCAGTCGATCCCTTCTCCTTATTCTTTTGGTAAGGTAGGCACCAAATTCATTTTTGACCGAGTGTGTGCTTT
>CAXKVX010004282.1:0-29996 GCA_964058865.1 Eleocharis quinqueflora
GCACTTCTTGTAGCAGGATAAGATGCTTTGCAGCGTTTTATTGAATGTTTACCACCCATAAATGAAGTAATCAGACATGAAGCACGTAGAATGGCATTCTATGCTTCTTCATGATGGTTTGATGAAAGATTTAGAGTTTTCTTGGAAGGTCACCACTCAAAAATGAAGTAATCATATCAGAAACACTACGTGTAGTAGGATAAGTTGTTTTGTGTTGTTTTCTTGAATGGTTACCACCATAAATGAAGTACCCGGATAAAAAAGACTACTTGTAGCAGTATAAGATGCTTTGCGGTGTTTTTTTTTAATGTTTACCACCCATAAATGAAGTAATAGTCATGAAGCACTTAGAATGGTATTCTATGGTTCTTCATAGTGGTTTCATGAAAGGTTTCGAGTTTCTTGGAAGGTTACCACTCACAAATGAAGTAATCATATCAGAAACACTACTTTTAGTAGGATAAGTTGCTTTGTGGTGTTTTCTTGAATGGTTACCACCCATAAATGAAGTAACAGAATAAGAAACACTTCTCGTAGCAGGTTAAGATGATTTGCGGTGTTTTCTTGAATGTTTACCACTCATAAATGAAGTTATCAGACATGAAGCATGTAGAATGGTATTCTATGCTTTTTCATGTTGGTTTCATGAAAGGTTTAGAGTTTTCTTGGAAGGTTACCACTCATAAATAAAGTAATCATATCAGGAACACTTTTCGTCATAGGATATGATGCTTTGTTGTGTTTCCTTGATTGATTACCACTCATAAATGAAGTACCTATATAAGAAACACATCTCGTAGAAGGATAAAATGCTTTGTGGTGTTTTGTCGAATGTTTACCACCCATAAATGAAGTAATAGTCATGAAGCACTTAGAGTGGTATTCTACATTTTTCGTTGTGTTTTTTTGAATGGTTTGGAGTTTTCTTGAAAGGTTACCCACAATAAATGTAGTACTCGGATCAGAAACACTTCTAGTAACTGGATAATATGCTTTGCGGTGTTTTCTTAATTGTTTACCACCCATAAATGAAGTAATCAGACATGAAGCACTTAGAATAGTATTCTATGCTTCTTCGTTGTGGTTTTATGAAAGGTTTAGAGTTTTCATGGAAGGTTACCACTCATAAATGAAGTAATCATTTTAGGAACACTTCTCGTAGTAGGATAGGATGCTTTTTTGTGTTTTTTTGATAGGTTACCACCCATAAATGAAGTACTCGGATCAGAAGCACTTCTCGTAGCAGGATAAGATGCTTTGCAGCGTTTTCTTGAATGTTTAACTCCCATAAATGAAGTAATCAGACATGAAGCACTTAGAATGGTATTCTATGCTTCTTCATGGTGGTTTCGTGAAAGGTTTCAAGTTTTCTTGGAAGGTTACCACTCACAAATGAAGTAATCATATCATAAACACTACTTTTCGTAGGATAAGTTGCTTTTTTGTGTTTTTTGAATGGTTTCCACCCAAAAATGAAGTACCCGAATAAGAAACACTTCTCGTAGCGGGTTAAGATGCTTTGTGGTGCTTTGTTGAATGTTTACCACCCATAAATAAAGTAAAAGTCATGAAGCGCTTAGAGTGGTATTCTATATTTTTCGTTGTGGTTTCCTGAAAGGTTTACAGTTTTCTTGAAAGGTTACCACCCATAAAGGAAGTAATCAGACATGAAGCACTTAGAATGATATTCTATGCTTCTTCATGGTGGTTTCATGAAAGGTTTCAAGTTTTCTTGGAAGGTTACCACTCACAAATGAAGTAATCATATCAGAAACACTACTTTTCTTAGGATAAGTTGCTTTGTATTGTTTTCTTGAAAGGTTACCACCCATTAATGAAGTAATCAGACATGAAGCACTTGAATGGTATTCTATGCATCTTGATGGTGGTTTAATGAAAGGTTTAGAGTTTTCTTGGTAGTTTACCTCTAATAAATGAAGTAATCATATCAGGAACACTTCTCGTAGTAGGATAGGATGCTTTGTTGTATTTTCTTGAATGGTTACCACCCATAAATGAAGTACCCGGATCAAAAACACTCGTCGTAGCAGTATAAGATGCTTTGCGGTATTTTTTTGAATGTTTACCACCCATAAATGAAGTAATAGTCATGAATCGCTTAGAGTGGTATTCAACATTTGTTCGTGGTGGTTTCCTGGAAGGTTTGGAGTTTTCTTGAAAGGTTACCACCCATAAATGAAGTACTCGGATCAGAAACACTTCTCTTAATTGGATAGGATGCTTTGCGATATTTTCTTGAATGTTACCACCCATAAATGAAGTAATCAGACATGAAGCACTTAGAATGGTATTCTATGCTTCTTCGTTGTGGTTTTATGAAAGGTTTAGAGTTTTCATGGAAGGTTACCACTCATAAATGAAGTAATCATTTTAGGAACACTTCTCGTAGTAGGATAGGATGCTTTGTGGTGTTTTCTTGAATGGTTACCAACCATAAATGAAGTACCCGAATAAGAAACACTTCTCGTAGCAGGATAAGATGCTTTGTGGTGCTTTGTTGAATGTTTACCACCCATAAATGAAGTAATAGTCATGAAGCGCTTAAAGTGGTTTTCTACATTTTTCGTTGTGGTTTCCTGGAAGGTTTGGAGTTTTCTTGAAAGGTTACCACCCAAAAAAGAAGTAATCAGACATGAAGCACTTGAATGGTATTTTATGTTTCTTGATGGTGGTTTCATGAAAGGTTTAGAGTTTTCTTGGAAGTTTACCTCTAATAAATGAAGAAATCATATCAGGAACACTTCTCGTAGTAGGATAGGATGCTTTGTTGTGTTTTCTTGAATGGTTACCACCCATAAATGAAGCACCTGGATCAAAAACACTCCTCGTAGCAGTATATGCTTTGCGGTGTTTTTTTGAATGTTTACCACTCATAAATGAAGTAATAGTCATGAAGCGCTTAGAGTGGTATAAACATTTGTTCGTGGTGGTTTCCTGGAAGGTTTGGAGTTTACTTGAAAGGTTACCACCCATAAATGAAGTACTCGGATTAGAAACACATCTCGTAATTGGATAAGATGCTTTGCAATGTTTTCTTGAATTTTTACCACCCATAAATGAAGTAATTAGACATGAAGCACTTAGAATGGTATTCTATGCTTCTTCGTTGTGGTTTTATGAAAGGTTTAGAGTTTTCTTGAAAGGTTCCCACACATAAATGAAGTACTCGGATGAGAAACACTTCTCATAACAGGATAAGTTGCTTTCGGTGTTTTCTTGAATGTTTACCACCCTTAAAAGAAGTAATCAGATATGAAGCACTTAGAATGGTATTCTATGGTTCTTCATAGTGGTTTCATGAAAGGTTTCGAGTTTCTTGGAAGGTTACCACTCACAAATGAAGTAATCATATCAGAAACACTACTTTTAGTAGGATAAGTTGCTTTGTGGTGTTTTCTTAAATGGTTACCACCCATAAATGAAGTAACAGAATAAGAAACACTTCTCGTAGCAGGTTAAGATGATTTGCGGTGTTTTCTTGAATGTTTACCACTCATAAATGAAGTTATCAGACATGAAGCATGTAGAATGGTATTCTATGCTTTTTCATTATGGTTTGATGAAAGATTTAGAGTTTTCTTGGAAGGTTACCACTCATAAATGAAGTAATCATTTTAGGAACACTTCTCGTAGTAGGATAAAATGCTTTGTTGTGTTTTTCTGATAGGTTACCACCCATAAATGAAGTACTCAGATCAGAAGCACTTCTTGTAGCAGGATAAGATGCTTTGCAGCGTTTTCTTGAATGCTTACCACCCATAAATTAAGTAATCAGACATGAAGCACTTAGAATGGTATTCTATGCTTTTTCATGTTGGTTTAATGAAAGGTTTAGAGTTTTCTTGGAAGGTTAACACTCATAAATGAAGTAATCATATCAGGAACACTTCTCGTAATAGGATATGATGCTTTGTTGTGTTTCCTTGATTGATTAACACTCATAAATGAAGTACCTATATAAGAAACCCTTCTCGTAGAAGGATAAAATGCTTTGTGGTGTTTTGTCGAATGTTTACCACTCATAAATGAAGTTATCAGACATGAAGCATGTAGAATGGTATTCTATGCTTTTTCATTATGGTTTGATGAAAGATTTAGAGTTTTCTTGGAAGGTTACCACTCACAAATGAAGTAATCATATCAGAAACACTACTCGTAGTAGGTTAAGTTGTTTTGTGGTGTTTTCTTGAATGTTTACCACCCATAAATGAAGTAACAGAATAAGAAACACTTCTCGTAGCAGGTTAAGATGATTTGCGGTGTTTTCTTGAATGTTTACCACTCATAAATGAAGTTATCAGACATGAAGCATGTAGAATGGTATTCTATGCTTTTTCATGTTGGTTTCATGAAAGGTTTAGAGTTTTCTTGGAAGGTTACCACTCATAAATAAAGTAATCATATCAGGAACACTTTTCGTCATAGGATATGATGCTTTGTTGTGTTTCCTTGATTGATTACCACTCATAAATGAAGTACCTATATAAGAAACACATCTCGTAGAAGGATAAAATGCTTTGTGGTGTTTTGTCGAATGTTTACCACCCATAAATGAAGTAATAGTCATGAAGCACTTAGAGTGGTATTCTACATTTTTCATTGTGTTTTTTGAATGGTTTGGAGTTTTCTTGAAAGGTTACCCACCAAAAATGTAGTACTCGGATCAGATACACTTCTAGTAGCTGGATAATATGCTTTGCGGTGTTTTCTTGATTGTTTACCACCCATAAAGGAAGTAATCAGACATGAAGCACTTAGAATGGTATTCTATGCTTCTTCATGGTGGTTTCATGAAAGATTTAGAGTTTTCTTGGAAGGTTACCACTCACAAATGAAGTAATCATATGAGAAACACTACTCGTAGTAGGATAAGTTGTTTTGTGGTGTTTTCTTTAATGGTTAACACCAATAAATGAAGTACCCAGATCAAAAACACTACTCGTAGCAGTATACGATGCTTTCGGTTTTTTCTTGAATGTTTACCACCCATAAATGAAGTAATAGTCATGAAGCCCTTAGAGTGGTATTCAACATTTGTTCGTTGTGGTTTCCAGGAAGGTTTGGAGTTTTCTTGAAAGGTTACCACCCATAAATGGAGTACTCGGATCAGAAACACTTCTCATAATTGGATAAGATGCTTTGCGATGTTTTCTTGAATGTTTACAACCATAAATGAAGTAATCAGACATGAAGCACTTAGAATGGTATTCAATGCTTCTTCGTTGTGGTTTTATGAAAGGTTTAGAGTTTTCATGGAAGGTTACCACTCATAAATGAAGTAATTATTTTAGGAACACTTCTCGTAGTAAGATATGATGCTTTGTTGTGTTTTTTTGAAAGGTTACCACCCATAAATGAAGTACTCGGATCATAAGCACTTCTCGTAGCAGGATAAGATGCTTTGCAGCGTTTTATTGAATGTTTACCACCCATAAATGAAGTAATCAGACATGAAGCACTTAGAATGGTATTCTATGCCTTTTCATGTTGGTTTCATGAAAGGTTTAGAGTTTTCTTGGAAGGTTACCACTCATAAATGAAGTAATCATATCAGGAACAATTCTCGAAATAGGATATGATGCTTTGTTGTGTTTCCTTGAATGGTTACCACTCATAATTGAAGTACCTATATAAGAAACACTTCTCGTAGCAGGATAAAATGCTTTGTGGTGTTTTGTTGAATGTTTACCACCCATAAATGAAGTAATAGTCATGAAGCACTTAGAGTGGTATTCTACATTTTTCGTTGTGTTTTTTTGAATGGTTTGGAGTTTTCTTGAAAGGTTACCCACAATAAATGTAGTACTCGGATCAGAAACACTTCTAGTAACTGGATAATATGCTTTGCGGTGTTTTCTTAATTGTTTACCACCCATAAATGAAGTAATCAGACATGAAGCACTTAGAATGGTATTCTATGCTTTTTCATGTTGGTTTCATGAAAGGTTTAGAGTTTTCTTGGAAGGTTACCACTCATAAATAAAGTAATCATATCAGGAACACTTTTCGTCATAGGATATGATGCTTTGTTGTGTTTTCTTGATTGATTACCACTCATAAATGAAGTACCTATATAAGAAACACATCTCGTAGAAGGATAAAATGCTTTGTGGTGTTTTGTCGAATGTTTACCACCCATAAATGAAGTAATAGTCATGAAGCACTTAGAGTGGTATTCTACATTTTTCATTGTGTTTTTTGAATGGTTTGGAGTTTTCTTGAAAGGTTACCCACCAAAAATGTAGTACTCGGATCAGATACACTTCTAGTAGCTGGATAATATGCTTTGCGGTGTTTTCTTGATTGTTTACCACCCATAAAGGAAGTAATCAGACATGAAGCACTTAGAATGGTATTCTATGCTTCTTCATGGTGGTTTCATGAAAGATTTAGAGTTTTCTTGGAAGGTTACCACTCACAAATGAAGTAATCATATGAGAAACACTACTCGTAGTAGGATAAGTTGTTTTGTGGTGTTTTCTTTAATGGTTAACACCAATAAATGAAGTACCCAGATCAAAAACACTACTCGTAGCAGTATACGATGCTTTCGGTTTTTTCTTGAATGTTTACCACCCATAAATGAAGTAATAGTCATGAAGCGCTTAGAGTGGTATTCAACATTTGTTCGTTGTGGTTTCCAAGAAGGTTTGGAGTTTTCTTGAAAGGTTACCACCCATAAATGGAGTACTCGGATCAGAAACACTTCTCATAATTGGATAAGATGCTTTGCGATGTTTTCTTGAATGTTTACAACCATAAATGAAGTAATCAGACATGAAGCACTTAGAATGGTATTCAATGCTTCTTCGTTGTGGTTTTATGAAAGGTTTAGAGTTTTCATGGAAGGTTACCACTCATAAATGAAGTAATCATTTTAGGAACACTTCTCGTAGTAAGATATGATGCTTTGTTGTGTTTTTTTGAAAGGTTACCACCCATAAATGAAGTACTCGGATCATAAGCACTTCTCGTAGCAGGATAAGATGCTTTGCAGCGTTTTATTGAATGTTTACCACCCATAAATGAAGTAATCAGACATGAAGCACGTAGAATGGCATTCTATGCTTCTTCATGATGGTTTGATGAAAGATTTAGAGTTTTCTTGGAAGGTCACCACTCAAAAATGAAGTAATCATATCAGAAACACTACGTGTAGTAGGATAAGTTGTTTTGTGTTGTTTTCTTGAATGGTTACCACCATAAATGAAGTACCCGGATAAAAAAGACTACTTGTAGCAGTATAAGATGCTTTGCGGTGTTTTTTTTTAATGTTTACCACCCATAAATGAAGTAATAGTCATGAAGCGCTTAGAGTGGTATTCAACATTTGTTCGTGGTGGTTTCCTGGAAGGTTTGGAGTTTTCTTGAAAGGTTACCACCCATAAATGAAGTACCCGGATCAGAAACACTTCTCTTAATTGGATAGGATGATCAGCGTTTTATTGAATGTTTACCACCCATAAATGAAGTAATCAGACATGAAGCACTTAGAATGGTATTCTATGCTTCTTCGTTGTGGTTTTATGAAAGATTTAGAGTTTTCATGGAAGGTTACCACTCATAAATGAAGTAATCATTTTAGGAACACTTCTCGTAGTAGGATAAAATGCTTTGTTGTGTTTTTCTGATAGGTTACCACCCATAAATGAAGTACTCGGATCAGAAGCACTTCTTGTAGCAGGATAAGATGCTTTGCAGCATTTTCTTGAATGCTTACCACCCATAAATTAAGTAATCAGACATGAAGCACTTAGAATGGTATTCTATGCTTTTTCATGTTGGTTTCATGAAAGGTTTAGAGTTTTCTTGGAAGGTTAACACTCATAAATGAAGTAATCATATCATAAACACTACTTTTCGTAGGATAAGTTGCTTTTTTGTGTTTTTTGAATGGTTTCCACCCAAAAATGAAGTACCCGAATAAGAAACACTTCTCGTAGCGGGTTAAGATGCTTTGTGGTGCTTTGTTGAATGTTTACCACCCATAAATAAAGTAAAAGTCATGAAGCGCTTAGAGTGGTATTCTACATTTTTCGTTGTGGTTTCCTGAAAGGTTTACAGTTTTCTTGAAAGGTTACAACCCATAAAGGAAGTAATCAGACATGAAGCACTTAGAATGATATTTTATGCTTCTTCATGGTGGTTTCATGAAAGGTTTCAAGTTTTCTTGGAAGGTTACCACTCACAAATGAAGTAATCATATCAGAAACACTACTTTTCGTAGGATAAGTTGCTTTGTATTGTTTTCTTGAAAGGTTACCACCCATTAATGAAGTAATCAGACATGAAGCACTTGAATGGTATTCTATGCATCTTGATGGTGGTTTAATGAAAGGTTTAGAGTTTTCTTGGTAGTTTACCTCTAATAAATGAAGTAATCATATCAGGAACACTTCTCGTAGTAGGATAGGATGCTTTGTTGTATTTTCTTGAATGGTTACCACCCATAAGATGCTTTGCGGTGTTTTTTTTAATGTTTACCACCCATAAATGAAGTATCATGAAGCGCTTAGAGTGACATTCTACATTTGTTCGTGGTGGTTTCCTGGAAGGTTTGGAGTTTTCTTGAAAGGTTTGGAGTTTTCTTGAAGTAATACCCATAAATGAAGTACTCGGATCAGAAACACTTCAGTAATTGGATAAGATGCTTTGCGATGTTTTCTTGAATTTTTACCACCCATAAATGAAGTAATTAGACATGAAGTACTTAGAATGGTATTCTAAGCTTCTTCGTTGTGGTTTTATGAAAGGTTTAGAGTTTTCTTGGAAGGTTACCACTTATAAATGAAGTAATCATTTTAGGAACACTTTTCGTAGTAGGATAGGATGCTTTGTTGTGTTTTCTTCAATGGTTATAACCCATAAATGAAGTACCCAAATCAGAAACACTTGTCATAGCAGAATAAGATGCTTTGTGTAGTTTTGTTGAATGTTAACCACCCATAAATGAAGTAATTGTCATTAAACGCTTAGAGTGATGTTCTACATTTTTCGTGGTGGTTTCGTGAATGTTTTGGAGTTTTCTGGAAAGGTTATCACCCATAAATGAAGTACTCGGATGAGAAACACTTCTCATAACAGGATAAGTTGCTTTCGGTGTTTTCTTGAATGTTTACCATCCTTAAAAGAAGTAATCAGATATGAAGCACTTAGAATGGTATTCTAGGTTCTTCATGGTGGTTTCATGAAAGGTTTCGAGTTTCTTGGAAGGTTACCACTCACAAAAGAAGTAATCATATCAGAAACACTACTTTTAGTAGGATAAGTTGCTTTGTGGTGTTTTCTTGAATGGTTACCACCCATAAATGAAGTAACCGAATAAGAAACACTTCTCGTAGCAGGTTAAGGTGTTTTGTGGTGCTTTGTTGAATATTTACCACCCATAAATGAAGTAATAGTCATGAAGCGCTTAGACTGGTATTCTACATTTTTCGTTGTGGTTTTATGGAGTTTTCTTGAAAGGTTACCACCCATAAATGAAGTAATAAGACATGAAGCACTTGAATGGTATTCTATGCTTCTTCATGGTGGTTTCCTGAAAGGTTAAGAGTTTTCTTGGAAGTTTACCACTCATAAATGATGTAATAATATCAGGAACACTTCTCGTAGTAGGATAGGACGCTTTGTTGTGTTTTCTTGAATGGTTTCCACCCATAAATGAAGTACCCGGATCAAAAACACACCTCGTAGCAGTATAAGATGCTTTGCATTGTTTTTTTGAATATTTACCACCCATAAATGAAGTAATAGTCAAGAATCGCTTAGAGTGGTATTCTACATTTGTTCGTGGTGGTTTCCTGGAAGGTTTGGAGTTTTCTTGAAAGGTTACCACTCACAAATGAAGTAATCATATCAGAAACACTACTTTTAGTAGGATAAGTTGCTTTGTGGTGTTTTCTTGAATGGTTACCACCCATAAATGAGGTAACCGAATAAGAAACACTTCTCGTAGTAGGATAAGATGTTTTGTGGTGCTTTGTTGAATATTTACCACCCATAAATGAAGTAATAGTCATGAAGCGCTTAGACTGGTATTCTACATTTTTTGTTGTGGTTTTCTGAAAGGTTTGGAGTTTTCTTGGAAGGTTACCACTCACAAATGAAGTAATCTTATCAGGAACATTTCTCGTAGTAGGATATGATGCTTTGTTGTGTTTTCTTGAATGGTTACCACCCATAAATGAAGTACTCTGATCAGAAACACTTGTCGTAGTAGGATAAGATGCTTTTTGGTGTTTTGTTGAATGTTTACCACCCATAAATGAAGTAATATTCATGAAACACTTAGAGTGGTATTCTAGATTTTTTGTGATGGTTTCTTGAAAGGTTTGTAGTTTTCTTGGATGGTTACCACCCATAAATGAAGTACCCTGATCAGAAACACTTGTCGTAGCAGGATAAGATGTTTTGTGGTGTTTTCTTGAATGTTTACCATCCATAAATGAAGCACTTAGAAATGTATTCTATGCTTGATGGTTTCATGACAGTTTTAGATTTTTCTTGGAAGGTTTCCACTCACAAATGGAGTAATCATATCAGAAACACTACTCGTAGTAGGATAAGTTGCTTTGTGGTGTTTTCTTTAAAGGTTATCACCCATAAATGAAATACTCATATCAGAAACACTTCTCGTAGCAGGTTAAGATGATTTGCGGTGTTTTCTTGAATGTTTACCTCTCATAAATGAAGTAATCAGACATGAAGCACGTAGAATGGCATTCTATGCTTCTTCATGATGGTTTGATGAAAGATTTAGAGTTTTCTTGGAAGGTTACCACTCAAAAATGAAGTAATCATATCAGAAACACTATTCGTAGTAGGATAAGTTGTTTTGTGGTGTTTTCTTGAATGGTTACCACCATAAATGAAGTAATAGTCATGAAGCGCTTAGAGTGGTATTCTACATTTGTTCGTGGTGGTTTCCTGGAAGGTTTGGAGTTTTTTGAAAGGTTACCACGCATAAATGAAGTAATCATATCAGAAACACTACTTTTAGTAGGATAAGTTGCTTTGTGGGGTTTTCTTGAACCATAAATTAAGTAACCGAATAAGAAACACTTCTCGTAGCAGGATAAGATGTTTTGTGGTGATTTGTTGAATATTTACCACCCATAAATGAAGTAATAGTCATGAAGCGCTTAGACTGGTATTCAACATTTGTTCGTGGTGGTTTCCTGGAAGGTTTGGAGTTTTCTTGAAAGTTTACCACCCATAAATGAAGTACTCGGATCAGAAACACTTCTCATAATTGGATAAGATGCTTTGCGATGTTTTCTTGAATGTTTACCACCCATAAATGAAGTAATCAGGCATGAAGCACTTAGAATGGTATTCTATGCTTCTTCGTTGTGGTTTTATGAAAGGTTTAGAGTTTTCATGGAAGGTTACCACTCATAAATGAAGTAATCGTAGTAGGATATGATGCTTTGTTGTGTTTTTTTTTATAGGTTACCACCCATAAATGAAGTACTCGGATCAGAAGCACTTCTCCTAGCAGGATAAGATGATTTGAAGCGTTTTCTTGAATGTGTACCACCCATAAATGAAGTAATCAGACATGAAGCACTTAGAATGGTATTCTATGCTTTTTCATGTTGGTTTAATGAAAGGTTTAGAGTTTTCTTGGAAGGTTACCACTCATAAATGAAGTAATCATATCAGGAACACTTCTCGTAATAGGATATGATGCTTTGTTGTGTTTTCTTGAATGGTTACCACTCATAAATGAAGTACATAAGAAACATTTCTCGTAGAAGGATAAAATGCTTTGTGGTGTTTTGTGAAATGTTTACCACCCATAAATGAAGTAATAGTCATGAAGCACTTAGAGTGGTATTCTACATTTTTCGTTGTGTTTTTTTGAATGGTTTGGAGTTTTCTTGAAAGGTTACCCACCATAAATGTAGTACTCGGATCAGATACACTTTTAGTAGCTGGATAATATGGTTTGCGGTGTTTTCCTGATTGTTTACCACCCATAAAGGAAGTAATCAGACATGAAGCACTTAGAATGGTATTATATGCTTCTTCATGGTGGTTTCACGAAAGGTTTCAAGTTTTCATTGAAGGTTACCACTCACAAATGAAGTAATCATATCAGAAACACTACTTTGCGTAGGATAAGTTGCTTTGTGTTGTTTTCTTGAAAGGTTACCACCCATTAATGAAGTAATCAGACATGAAGCACTTGAATGGTATTCCATGCTTCTTGATGGTGATTTCTTGAAAGGTTTAGAGTTTTCTTGGAAGTTTACCTCTAATAAATGAATTAATCATATCAGGAACACTTCTCGTAGTAGGATAGGATGCTTTGTTGTGTTTTCTTGAATGGTTACCACCCATAAATGAAGTACCCGGATCAAAAACACTCGTCGTAGCAGTATAAGATGCTTTGCGGTATTTTTTTGAATGTTTACCACCCATAAATGAAGTAATAGTCATGAATCGCTTAGAGTGGTATTCAACATTTGTTCGTGGTGGTTTCCTGGAAGGTTTGGAGTTTTCTTGAAAGGTTACCACCCATAAATGAAGTACTCGGATCAGAAACACTTCTCTTAATTGGATATGATGCTTTGCGATATTTTCTTGAATGTTTACCACCCATAAATGAAGTAATCAGACATGAAGCACTTAGAATGGTATTCTATGCTTCTTCGTTGTGGTTTTATGAAAGGTTTAGAGTTTTCATGGAAGGTTACCACTCATAAATGAAGTAATCATTTTAGGAACACTTCTCGTAGTAGGATAGGATGCTTTGTGGTGTTTTCTTGAATGGTTACCAACCATAAATGAAGTACCCGAATAAGAAACACTTCTCGTAGCAGGATAAGATGCTTTGTGGTGTTTTGTTGAATGTTTACCACCCATAAATGAAGTAAAAGTCATGAAGCGCTTAAAGTGGTTTTCTACATTTTTCGTTGTGGTTTCCTGGAAGGTTTGGAGTTTTCTTGAAAGGTTACCACCCAAAAAAGAAGTAATCAGACATGAAGCACTTGAATGGTATTTTATGTTTCTTGATGGTGGTTTCATGAAAGGTTTAGAGTTTTCTTGGAAGTTTACCTCTAATAAATGAAGAAATCATATCAGGAACACTTCTCGTAGTAGGATAGGATGCTTTGTTGTGTTTTCTTGAATGGTTACCACCCATAAATGAAGCACCTGGATCAAAAACACTCCTCGTAGCAGTATATGCTTTGCGGTGTTTTTTTGAATGTTTACCACTCATAAATGAAGTAATAGTCATGAAGCGCTTAGAGTGGTATAAACATTTGTTCGTGGTGGTTTCCTGGAAGGTTTGGAGTTTACTTGAAAGGTTACCACCCATAAATGAAGTACTCGGATTAGAAACACATCTCGTAATTGGATAAGATGCTTTGCAATGTTTTCTTGAATTTTTACCACCCATAAATGAAGTAATTAGACATGAAGCACTTAGAATGGTATTCTATGCTTCTTCGTTGTGGTTTTATGAAAGGTTTAGAGTTTTCTTGAAAGGTTCCCACACATAAATGAAGTACTCGGATGAGAAACACTTCTCATAACAGGATAAGTTGCTTTCGGTGTTTTCTTGAATGTTTACCACCCTTAAAAGAAGTAATCAGATATGAAGCACTTAGAATGGTATTCTATGGTTCTTCATAGTGGTTTCATGAAAGGTTTCGAGTTTCTTGGAAGGTTACCACTCACAAATGAAGTAATCATATCAGAAACACTACTTTTAGTAGGATAAGTTGCTTTGTGGTGTTTTCTTAAATGGTTACCACCCATAAATGAAGTAACAGAATAAGAAACACTTCTCGTAGCAGGTTAAGATGATTTGCGGTGTTTTCTTGAATGTTTACCACTCATAAATGAAGTTATCAGACATGAAGCATGTAGAATGGTATTCTATGCTTTTTCATTATGGTTTGATGAAAGATTTAGAGTTTTCTTGGAAGGTTACCACTCATAAATGAAGTAATCATTTTAGGAACACTTCTCGTAGTAGGATAAAATGCTTTGTTGTGTTTTTCTGATAGGTTACCACCCATAAATGAAGTACTCAGATCAGAAGCACTTCTTGTAGCAGGATAAGATGCTTTGCAGCGTTTTCTTGAATGCTTACCACCCATAAATTAAGTAATCAGACATGAAGCACTTAGAATGGTATTCTATGCTTTTTCATGTTGGTTTAATGAAAGGTTTAGAGTTTTCTTGGAAGGTTAACACTCATAAATGAAGTAATCATATCAGGAACACTTCTCGTAATAGGATATGATGCTTTGTTGTGTTTCCTTGATTGATTAACACTCATAAATGAAGTACCTATATAAGAAACCCTTCTCGTAGAAGGATAAAATGCTTTGTGGTGTTTTGTCGAATGTTTACCACTCATAAATGAAGTTATCAGACATGAAGCATGTAGAATGGTATTCTATGCTTTTTCATTATGGTTTGATGAAAGATTTAGAGTTTTCTTGGAAGGTTACCACTCACAAATGAAGTAATCATATCAGAAACACTACTCGTAGTAGGTTAAGTTGTTTTGTGGTGTTTTCTTGAATGTTTACCACCCATAAATGAAGTAATAGTCGTGAAGCGCTTAGAGTGGTATTCAACATTTGTTCGTGGTGCTTTCCTGGAAGGTTTGGAGTTTTCTTGAAAGGTTACCACCCATAAATGAAGTACTCGGATCAGAAACACTTCTCTTAATTGGATAGTATGCTTTGTGATAATTTTTTGAATGTTTACCACCCATAAATGAAGTAATCAGACATGAAGCACTTAGAATAGTATTTTATGCTTCTTCGTTGTGGTTTTATGAAAGGTTTAGAGTTTTCATGGAAGGTTACTACTCATAAATGAAGTAATCATTTTAGGAACACTTCTCGTAGTAGGATAGGATGCTTTTTTGTGTTTTTTTGATAGGTTACCACCCATAAATGAAGTACTCGGATCAGAAGCACTTCTCGTAGCAGGATAAGATGCTTTGCAGCGTTTTCTTGAATGTTTAACTCCCATAAATGAAGTAATCAGACATGAAGCACTTAGAATGGTATTCTATGCTTTTTCATGTTGGTTTCATGAAAGGTTTAGAGTTTTCTTGGAAGGTTACCACTCATAAATAAAGTAATCATATCAGGAACACTTTTCGTCATAGGATATGATGCTTTGTTGTGTTTCCTTGATTGATTACCACTCATAAATGAAGTACCTATATAAGAAACACATCTCGTAGAAGGATAAAATGCTTTGTGGTGTTTTGTCGAATGTTTACCACCCATAAATGAAGTAATAGTCATGAAGCACTTAGAGTGGTATTCTACATTTTTCGTTGTGTTTTTTGAATGGTTTGGAGTTTTCTTGAAAGGTGACCCACCAAAAATGTAGTACTCGGATCAGATACACTTCTAGTAGCTGGATAATATGCTTTGCGGTGTTTTCTTGATTGTTTACCACCCATAAAGGAAGTAATCAGACATGAAGCACTTAGAATGGTATTCTATGCTTCTTCATGGTGGTTTCATGAAAGATTTAGAGTTTTCTTGGAAGGTTACCACTCACAAATGAAGTAATCATATGAGAAACACTACTCGTAGTAGGATAAGTTGTTTTGTGGTGTTTTCTTTAATGGTTAACACCAATAAATGAAGTACCCAGATCAAAAACACTACTCGTAGCAGTATACGATGCTTTCGGTTTTTTCTTGAATGTTTACCACCCATAAATGAAGTAATAGTCATGAAGCACTTAGAGTGGTATTCTACATTTTTCGTTGTGTTTTTTTGAATGGTTTGGAGTTTTCTTGAAAGGTTACCCACAATAAATGTAGTACTCGGATCAGAAACACTTCTAGTAACTGGATAATATGCTTTGCGGTGTTTTCTTGATTGTTTACCACCCATAAAGGAAGTAATCAGACATGAAGCACTTAGAATGGTATTCTATGCTTCTTCATGGTGGTTTCGTGAAAGGTTTCAAGTTTTCTTGAAAGGTTACCACTCACAAATGAAGTAATCATATCATAAACACTACTTTTCGTAGGATAAGTTGCTTTTTTGTGTTTTTTGAATGGTTTCCACCCAAAAATGAAGTACCCGAATAAGAAACACTTCTCGTAGCGGGTTAAGATGCTTTGTGGTGCTTTGTTGAATGTTTACCACCCATAAATGAAGTAAAAGTCATGAAGCGCTTAGAGTGGTATTCTACATTTTTCGTTGTGGTTTCCTGAAAGGTTTACAGTTTTCTTGAAAGGTTACCACCCATAAATGAAGTAATCAGACATGAAGCACTTGAATGGTATTCTATGCTTCTTCATGGTGGTTTCATGAAAGGTTTAGAGTTTTCTTTGAAGTTTACCTCTAATAATCATATCAGGAACACTTCTCATAGTAGGATAGTATGCTTTGTTGTGTATTCTTGAATGGTTATCTCCCATAAATGAAGTACCGGATCAAAAACACTCCTCGTAGCAGTATATGATGCTTTGCAGCGTTTTCTTGAATGCTTACCACCCATAAATTAAGTAATCAGACATGAAGCACTTAGAATGGTATTCTATGCTTTTTCATGTTGGTTTCATGAAAGGTTTAGAGTTTTCTTGGAAGGTTACCACTCATAAATGAAGTAATCATATCAGGAACACTTCTCGTAATAGGATATGATGATGTGTTGTGTTTCCTTGAATGGTTACCACTCATAAATGAAGTACCTATATAAGAAACACTTCTCGTAGCAAGATAAGATGCTTTGTGGTGTTTTGTTGAATGTTTACCACCCATAAATGAAGTAATAAGACATGAAGCACTTAGAATGGTATTCTATGCTTCTTCATGGTGGTTTCATGAAAGGTTTCAAGTTTTCTTGGAAGGTTACCACTCACAAATGAAGTAATCATATCGGAAACACTGCTTTTCGTTGGATAAGTTGCTTTGTGGTGTTTTCTTGAATGGTTGCCACGCATAAATGAAGTACCCGAATAAGAAACACTTCTCGTAGCAGGATAAGATGCTTTGTGGTGATTTGTTGAATGTTTACCATCCATAAATGAAGTAATAGTCATGGAGCGCTTAGATTGGTATTCTACATTTTTCGTTGTGGTTTTCTGAGAGATTTGTAGTTTTCTTGAAAGGTTACCACTCATAATTGAAGTACTTGGATCAGAAACACTTCTCGTAGCAGGATAAGATGCTTTGTGGTGTTTTCTTGAATGATTACCACTCATAAATTAAATACCCGAATAAGAAACACTTCTAGTAGCAGGATCAGATGCTTGGTGGTGCTTTGTTGAATGTTTACCACTCATAAATGAAGTAAAAGTCATGAAGCGCTTAGAGCGGTATTCTACATTTTTTTTGGTGGTTTCGTGAAGGGTTTGGAGTTTTCTTGAAATTTTACCACCCATAAATGTAGTACTCAAATCAGAAACACTTCTCGTAGCAAGATAAGATGCGTTGCGGTGTTTTCTTGAATGTTTACCACCAATAAATGAAGTAATCAGACATGAAGCACTTAGAATGTTATTCTATGCTTCTTCATTGTGGTTTCATGAAAGGTTTAGAGTTTTTTGGAAGGTTACCACTCACAAATGAAGTAATCATATCAGAAACACTACTCGTAGTAGGATAAGTTGTTTTGTGGTGTTTTCTACTGTGGTTACCACCCATAAATGAAGTACCCGGATCAGAAACACTTCTCGTAGCAGGATAAGATGCTTTGCGGTGTTTTGTTTGAATGTTTACCACCCATAAATGAAGTACTAGTCATGAAGCGCTTAGAGTGGTATTCTACATTTGTTCGTGGTGGTTACCTGAAAGGTTTGGTGTTTTCTTGTAAGGTTAGCACCCATAAATGTAGTACTCGAATCAGAAACACTTCTCGTAGCAGGATAAGATGCTTTGCAATGTTTTCTTGAATGTTTGCCACACATAAATGAAGTAATCAGACATGAAGCACTTAGAATGGAATTCTATGCTTCTTCGTGGTGGTTTCATGAAAGGTTTAGAGTTCTCTTGGAAGGTTGTTAGTCATAAATGAAGTAATCATATCAAGAACACTTCTCGTATTAGGATATGATGCTTTGTGGTGTTTTATTTAATGGTTATCACCCATAAATGAAGTACTCATATCAGAAACACTTCTCGTAGTAGGATATGATGCTTTGTGGTGTTTTATTGAATGGTTATCACCCATAAATGAAGTACTCTTATCAGAAACACTTCTCGTAGTAGGATAAGATGCTTTGCGGTGTTTTCTTGAATGATTGCCACTCATGAATGAAGTAATCAGACATGAAGCGTTTAGAGTGGCATTCTACGCTTCTTCGTGGTGGTTTCATTAAAGGTCTGATAAACCTTGAGGGGGGGGGGGTGAATAGATAATTATTCGGTTTCTAGGTTTATTTAATATAAAAATGCGCAATTCAAATATGATAGCTTACACAATTTCTCTATGTCACCAAAACAATTCAACTTAGAACAAATAATGAAAAGTAAATAAGAGAGTTAAGGAATAATCAAACAAAATAGGAGACGCGTGACACCGATATGTTAACGAAGTTCAACTATAGACAAGCCTACTCTCCGGGACTCCCGATCCTCCGACTTGGTAACGAGATCAAGATGATTCACTAATCACCAAATTGTTTTTGTACAAGGTTGAGATCTAGCTCTTTACACACGAAGTTAGAGACTAGACTCGATCAAAATCACAAAGGCAAATAATAGAGTTACAAAGCTTTCTCAATGATCGCTCAAGGTTTTTGCTATTTAAGATCAAGAGAGCTTGAGAGAATTAGATCAAGGTTTTTGCTTAACAATGGAGTTTAGAAGGTTATGGCTGCGGAGAATTCAAAATTGATCAAGAGAGGGGCAAGGAACTAATTATCTCCTTATATAGATGTGCATAATTAGGGCTTCCAAAATAGCCTGGCGGAGCGAACTATTACCAACCGTTGATAACCGTTGGTAACGGTGAGTTGAAATGAAATTATGTGCTAACCGTTACCAACAGTTATAACCGTTGGCTAACGGTTGTCAGCTGGGACCAAAATGCAGAGTTTGACAAATCAAGGAATTTGAGTTAATTCATAACTGTTTCCAACGGTTACAACGGTTAGGTAACGGTAGTCTGTTGGAACAAATGGTTAAAATTGTGGATTTCAAAATGGTTATAGGAGGAACCAACCGTTACCAACGGTTGTAATGGTTAGGTAACGGTTAAGTTCTGAGATGGGTATTTTCTCAAGCTCAAATCACCTTGATTAGCAAAGATACAAATAATTTTACACATGACATTAATGCTTGATCTTAAGTTTGCTTGGTACTCCTTGCTTGTTTTCGTGGATGTTTACCACCCATAAATGAAGTAAAAGTCATGAAGCACTTAGAGTGGTATTATACATTTCTTCGTGGTGGTTTCGTGAAAGGTTTGGAGTTTTCTTGAAAGGTTAGCACTCATAAATGAAGTACTTGGATCAGAAACACTTCTCGTTGCAAGATAAGATGCTCTGCGGTGTTTTCTTGAATGTTTACCTCCCATAAATGAAGCAATCAAACATGAAGCACTATGAATGGTATTCTCTTCTTCATGGTGGTTTCATGAAAGATTTAGAGTTTTCTTGGAAGGTTACCACTCATGAATGAAGTAATCATATCAGGAACACTTTTCGTAGTAGAATTGGATGCTTTTTATTGTTTTCTTGAATAGTTATAACCCATAAATGAAGTACCCGGGTCAGAAACACTTCTAGTAGCTGGATAAGATGCTTTGTGATGTTTTGTTCAATGTTTACCACCCAAAAATGAAGTAATAGACATGAAGCACTTAGAGTGGTATTCTACAATTTTTGTAGTGGTTTCCAGAATGGTTTCCTGAATGGTTCAGAGTTTTCTTGAAAGGTTACCACCCATAAATGAAGTACTCGGATCAGAAACACATCTCATAGCGGGATAAGATTCTTTGCGGTTTTTTCTTGAATATTTATCACCCATAAATGAAGTAATCAGACATGAAGCAATTAAAATGGAATTCTATGCTTCTTCATGGTGGTTAAATGAAAGGTTCGAGTTTTCTTGGAATGTTACCACTCACAAATGAAGTAATCATATCAGAAAAACTACTTGTAGTAGGATAAGTTGTTTTGTGGAGTTTTCTTGAAAGGTTACCACCCATAAATGAAGTACTCAGATCAGAAACACTTCTCATAGCAGGGTAAGAGGTTTTGCAGTGTTTTCATGAATATTTACCACCCATAAATGAAGTAATCAGGCATGAAGCACTTAGAATGGTATTCTATGTTTCTTCACGGTGGTTTCAAGAAAGGTTTCGAGTTTTCTTGGAAGGTTACCACTCACAAATGAAGTAATCATATCAGAAACACTACTCGTAGTAGGATATGTTGCTTTGTGGGGTTTTATTGAATGGTTACTACCCATAAATGAAAAACACGGATAAGAAACACTTCTCGTAGAAGAATAAGATTCTTTGTGGTGTTATGTTGAATGTTTACCACCCATAAATGAAGTAATAGTAATGAAACCCTTAGAGTGGTATGCTACATTTTTCGTTGTGGTTTTTTGAAAGGTTTGGAGTTTTCATGAAAATGTTACCACTCATAAATGAAGTACTCGGATCAGAAACACTTCTCATAGCAGGATAAAATGCTTTGCGGTGTTTTTTTGAATGTTAACCACCCATAAATACAGTGATCAGACATGAAGCACTTAGAATGGTATTCTACGCTTCTTCATGGTGGTTTCATGAAAGGTTTAGAGTTTTCTTGGATGGTTAACACTCACAAGTGAAGTAATCATATCAGAAATGCTTCTCGTTGTAGGATAGGATGCTTCGTGGTATTTTCTTGAATGGTTATCACCCATAAATGAAGTACCCAGATCAGGAACACTTCTCGTAGAAGGATAAGATGCTTTGTGGTGTTTTGTTGAATGTTTAACACCCATAAATGAAGTAATAGTCATGAAGCGCTTACAGTTGTATTGTACATTTCTTCGTGGTGGTTTCCTGAATGGTTTGGATTTTTCTTGAATGGTTACCCTCCATAAATGATGTACTCGGATCAGAAACACTTTCGTAGCATGACAAGATTCTTAACGGTGTTTTCTTGAATGATTACCACCTATAAATGAAGTAATAATCATGAAGTGCTTAGAGTGGTATTCTACATTACTTTCTGGTGGTTTCCTGAAAGGTTTGTAATTTTCTTGAAAGGTTACCACCTATAAATGAAGTACTCGGATCAGAAACACTTCTCGTAGATGGATAAGATGCTTTACGGTGTTTTATTGAATGTTTACCACCAATAAATGAAGTAATGAGATATGAAGTGCTTTACGGTGTTTTATTGAATGTTTACCACCAATAAATGAAGTACTTAGAATGGAAATCTATTCTTTTTTCGTGGTAGATTCATGAATGGTTTAGAGTTTTCTTGTAAGGTTGCAACTCATAAATGAAGTAATCATATCATAAACACTTCAAATAGCAGGATAAGATGCTTTGCGGTGTTTTCTTGGATGTTTACCACCCATGAATGAAGTACTTGTATCAGAAACACTTCTCGTAGTATGATAGGATTCTTTGCGGTGTTTTCTTGGATGTTTACCACCCATAAATAAAGTAATAGTCACGAAGCGCTTAGAGTGGTATTCTACATTTCTTCGGGGTGGTTTTTCGAAAGATTTGGAGTTTTCTTGAAATTTTATCACCCATAAATGAAGTACTTAGATCAGAAACACTTCTCGTAATAGAATAAGATGTTTTGCGGTGTTTTTTTTAATGTTTACCACCCATAAATGAAGTAATCAGATATGAAGCACGTAGAATTGAAATCTATTCTTTTTTGTGGTGGATTCATGAATGGTTTAAAGTTTTCTTGAAAGGTTGCAACTCATAAATGAAGTAATCATATCAGAAACACTTCTCGTAGCAGGATAAGATGCTTTGCGTTATTTTCTTGAATGTTTACCACACATAAATGAAGTAATAGTCATGAAGGCTTAGAGTGGCATTATACATTTGTTCGTGGTGGTTTCCTGAAAGGTTTGAAGTAGCATTCTCGTAATAGGATAAGATGCTTAGCGGTGTTTTCTTGAATGTTTACCACCCATAAATGAAGTAATCTAACATGAAGCACTTAGAATGGTATTCTATGCTTCTTCATGGTAGTTTCATGAAAGGTTTAGGGTTTTCATGGAACATTACCACCCATAAATGAAGTAATCATATCAGTAACACTTCTCGTAGTAGGATAGGATACTTTGTGGTGTTTTGTTGAATGTTTAACACCCATAAATGAAGTAATAGTCATGAAACACTTATAGTGGTATTGTACATTTCTTCGTGGTGGTTTCTTGAAAGATTTGGAGTTTTCTTGAAAGGTTACCACCCATAAATGAAGTACTCGGATCAGAAACACTTCTGTAGCAGGATAATATGATTTGTGGTGTTTTCTTGAATGATTACCACCCATAGATTAAGTAATCAGATATGAAGCACTTAGAATAGTATTCTATGCTTCTTCATGGTGGTTTCATGAAAGGTTTAGAGTGTTCTTGAAAGGTTGCCACTCATAAATGAAGTAATCATATCAGGAACACTTCTCGTTGTAGGATATGATGCTTTGTGGTGTTTTCTTTAATGGTTATCACCCATAAATGAAGTACTCGGAACAGAAACACTTCTTGTAGAAGGACAAGATGCTTTGCGGTGTTTTCTTGGATGTTTACCACCCATATGTGAAGTAATAGTCACGAAGTGCTTACACTCGTATTCTACATTTCTTTGTGGTCATTTCCTGAAAGGTTTGGAGTTTTCTTGAAAGGTTACCACCCATAAATGAAGTACTCGGATCAGAAACACTTCTCGTAGATGGATAAGATGCTTTGCGGTGTTTTATTGAATGTTTACCACCCATAAGTGAAGTAATCAAACATAAAGCACTTAAAATGGTATTATATGCTTCTTCGTGGTGGTTTCAAGAATGGTTTAGAGTATTCTTGGAAGTTTGCCACTCATAAATGAAGTAATCATATCAAGAACACTTCTCGTAGTAGGATAGGATGCTTTGTGGTGTTTTCTTGAATGGTTACCACCCATAAATGAAGTACCTGGATCAGAAACACTTCTCGTAGCAGGATAAGATGCTTTTTTTTTTTTTAATGTTTACCTCCCATAAATGAAGTAATAGTCATGAAGCGCTTAGAGTGGTATTCTACATTTGTACGTGGTGGTTTCCTGAAAGGTTTAGAGTTTTCTTGAAAGATCACCACACATAAATGAAGTTCTTGGATCATAAACATTCCTCATAACAGGATAAGATGATTTGCGGTATTTTCTTGACTGTTTACCACCCATAAATGAATTAATCAGACATGAAGCACTTAGATTGGTATTCTATGCTTCTTAATGGTGGTTTCATGAAAGGTTTTGAGTTTTCTTGGAAGGTTACTACTCATAAATGAAGTAATCATATCAGGAAAACTTCTCATAGTATGATAGGATGCTTTGTGCTGTTTTCTTGAATGGTGACCACCCATAAATGAAGTACTCAGATCAAACACATTTCTCATAGCAGGATAAGATGCTTTGCGGTGTTTTCTTGAATGTTCACCACCCATAAATGAAGGAATCAGACATGAAGCACTTAGAATGGAATTCTATGCTTCTTCACGATGATTTCATGAAAGGTTTAGAGTTTTCTTCGAAGGTTTCCACTAACAAATGAAGTAATCATATCAGAAACGATAAGTTCTTTATGGTGCTTTCATGAATGGTTACTCTCCATAAACACATCTTGTAGTAGGATAAGATGTTTTATGGTGTTTTGTTGAATGTTTACCAACCATAAATGAAGTAATAATCATGAAGTGCTTAAAGTGGTATTCTACATTTCTTCGTGGTGGTTTCTTGAAAGGTTTGAAGTTTTTTTGAAAGGTTACCATCCATAAATGAAGTACTCATACAGAAACACTTCTCGGAGCAGGATAAGATGTTTTGTGGTGTTTTGTTGAGTGTTTACCACCCATAAATGAAGTAATAGTCATGAAGTGCTTAGAGTGGTATTCTACATTTCCTCGTGGTGGTTTCTTGAACGGTTTGTAGTTTTCTTAAAAGGTTACCACCCATAAATGAAGTACTTGGATCAGAAACACTTCTCGTAGTTGGATAAAATGCTTTGCGGTGTTTTCTTGAATGTTTACTACCCATAAATGAAGTAATAGTCATGAACGCTTAGAGTGGTATTTTACATTTGTTCGTGGTGATTTCTTGAAAGGTTTGAAGTTTTCTTGAAAGATCACCACCCATAAATGAAGTACTTGGATCAGAAACATTTCACGTAACAGGATAAGATTCTTTGTGGTGTTTTCTTGAATGTTTACCACCCATAAATGACGTAATCAGACATGAAGCACTTAGAATGGTATTCTATGCTTCTTCATGGTGGTTTAATTAAAGGTTTAGAGTTTTCTTGGAAGGTTACCATTTATAAATGAAGTAATCATGTTAGGAACACTTCTCGTAGTAGGATAGGATGCTTTGAGGTGTTTTCTTGAATGGTTACCACCCATAAATGAAGTACCTGGAAAAGAAACACTTCTCGTATTAGGATAAGATGTTTTGTGGTGATTTGTTGAATGTTTACCATTCAGAAATGAAGTAATAGTCATGAAGCGCTTAGAGTGGTATTCTACATTTCTTCGTTGTGGTTTCCTGAAAGGTTTGGAGTTTTCTTGAAAGGTCACCATCCATAAATGAAGTACTCGGATTAGAAACACTTCTCATAGCAGGATAAGATGTTTTGCGATATTTTCTTGGAAGGTTACCACCCATAAATGTAGTCCATAGATTAGAAACATTTCTCGCAGTAGGATAAGATGCTTTGTGGTGTTTTGTTGAATATTTACCATCCATAAATGAAGTAATTGTCATGAAGCGCTTAGAGTGGTATTCAAATTTCTTCGTGGTGGTTTCTTAAAAGGTTTGGAGTTTTCATGAAAGGTTACCACCCATAATTGAAGTACTCGGATCAGAAACACTTCTCGTAGCAGGATAAGATGCTTTGTGGTGTTTTATTTAATGTTTACCTCCCAGAAATGAAGTAATAGTCATGAAGCGCTTAGAGTGTTATTCGACATTTCTTCTTGGTGGTTTTCTGAATGGTTTGGAGTTTTTTCTTGAAAGGTTACCACCCATAAATGAAGTACTTGGACAAAAAAACACTTCTCGTAGCAGGATAAGATGCTTTGCTGTGTTTTCTTGATTGTTTACCACCCATAAATGGAGTAATCAGACATGAGGCACATAGAATGGTATTTTGTGCTTCTTCATGGTGGTTTCTTGAAAGATTTAGAGTTCTCTTGCACGGTTACCACTTATAAATGATGTAATCATATCAAGAACACTTCGCGTAGTCGGATAGGAACCTTTGTTGTGTTTTCTTGAATGGTTACCATCCATAAATGAAGTAATAGTCATGAAGGCTTAGAGTGGTTTCATGAATGGTTTAGAGTTTTCTGGGAAGGTTGCCACTCATAAATTAAGTAATCATATTAGGAACACTTCTCGTAGTAGTATATGATGCTTTGTGGTATTTTCTTGAATGGTTATCACCCTTAAATGAAGTACTCGGATCAAAAACACTTCTCGTAGAAGGATAAGATGCTTTGCGGTGTTTTCTTAGATGTTTACCACCCATAAATGAAGTAATAGTCATGAAGCGGTTACACTAGTATTATACTTTTCTTCGTGGTTGTTTACTGAAAGGTTTGGAGTTTTTTTGAAAGGTTACCACCCATAAATGAAGTACTCGGATCTCTTCTCGTAGCCGGATAAGATGCTTTGTGGTGTTTTTTTTATGTTTACCACCCCTAAATGAATTAATCAGACATGAAGCACTTAGAATGGTATTCTATGCTTTTTTGTAGTGATTTCATGAATGGTTTAGAGTTTTCTTGGAAGGTTGCCACTCATAAATGTAGTAATCATATCAGTAACACTTCTCGTTGTAGGATAGTATGATTTGTGGTGTTTTCTTGAATGGATACCACCAATAAATGAAGTACATGATTCAGAAACAGTTCTCGTAGCAGGATAAGATGCTTTGTGGTGTTTTGTTGAATGTTTACCACCCATAAATGAAGTAATAGTCATGAAGCGCTTAGAATGGTATTCTACATTTCTTTGTGGTAGTTTCCTGAAAGTTTTGGAGTTTTCTTGAAAGGTTACCACCCATAAATAATGTACTCGGATCAGAAACACTTCTCATAACAGGATAAGATGCTTTGCAGTTTTTTCTTGAATGTTTACCACCCATAAATGAAATAATCATACATGAAGCAGTTATAATTGTATTATATGCTTCTTCACGGTGGTTTCATGAAAGGTTTAGAGTTTTCATGAAAGGTTACCACTTACAAATGAAGTAATCATATCAGAAACACTACTCGTAGTAGGATAAGTTGATTTGTGGTGTTTTTTTTGAATGGTTACCATCCATAAAGAGAGTACCTAGATCAAAAACACTTCTCGTAGCAGGATAAGATGATTTGTGGTGTTTTGTTGGATGTTTACCACTCATAAAAGAAGTAATAGTTATGAAGCTCTTAGAGTGGTATTCTACATTTCTTCGTGATGGTTTCTTGAAAGGTTTGGAGTTTTCTTGAAAGGTTATCACCCATAAATGAAGTACTCGGATCAGAAATACTTCTCGTAGCAAGATAAGATGCTTTGCAATATTTTCTTGAATGTTTACCACCCATAAATGAATTAATAGTCATGAAGCGCTTAGATTGGTATTCTACATCTCTTCTTTGTGGTTTTCTGAAAGGTTACCACCCATAAATGAAGTATTCGGATTAGAAACACTTTTCGTAGCAGGATAAGATGCTTTGCGATGTTTTTTTTAATGTTTACCACCCATAAGTGAAGTAATCAAACATGAAACACTTAGAATGGTATTATATGCTTCTTCGTGATGGTTTCAAGAATGGTTTAGAGTTTTTTTGAAAGGTTGTCACTCATAAATGAAGTAATCATATCAGGAACACTTCTCGTAGTAGGATATGATGCTTTGTGGTGTTTTCTTGAATGGTTACCACCCATAAATGAAGTACTCGGATCAGCAACACTTCTCGTAGCAGGATAATATGATTTGCGGTGTTTTGTTGAATGTTTACTACCCATAAATGAAACAATAGTCATGAAGCACTTAGATTGGTATTCTATATTTCTTCGTGGTGGTTTTCTGAAAGGTTTGGTGTTTTTTTGAAACGTTACCACCCATAAATGAAGTACTTGGATCAGAAACACTTCTCGTAGCAGGAGAAGATGCTTTGCTGTGTTTTCTTGAATGTTTACCACCTATAAATGAAGTAATCAGACATGAAGCACTTAGAATGGTATTCTATGCTTCTTTGTGATGGTTTCATGAAAGGTTTAGAGTTTTTTGGAAGGTTACCACTCATAAATGAAATAATTATATCAGTAACATTTTTCATAGTATGATAAGATACTTTGTGGTATTTTTTTTAAATGGTTAACTCCCATAAAATGCAGTACTCGGCTTCAAATATAGTTATGGTATTTTTGTTATTCTAGGTTACCTAGAAACTTCTTTGAAATTTTACTAACAACATCATGCTATTTTTGGAACAATTAAGTTACAATTAGCTCTCAATGATGACATCTGTTACATAAATTGATAAAGTCTTGAATTGTAAAGAGGTTAGCTAAAAAGGGATGCGGAAGAGGTTCCTAATTTCTATAGAGATATATGCCATTTGTTTAGCATAAAGAGTTTAAGAAATTTTGTATTTTCTAAGGATTGGATGCTAGTTTGTATAGAAGTCATAATCAGTAAAAAATGCATAATTTGAGTTTTTATTTTGGTAATTGTGGGTCGATAGTAAAATTTGAGGGCTTGGCTCTCATCTTTGATGAAAAATAGTACTACAATGCGAACTATAATGTGTGATGAATCGTGAGGTGTGTCCAAGATAGATACATCGCGATGAACGATACATGTTTTGAAAGTCTAGTGATGATTGAGAAGCACGAGTCATCGCCTTCTCAAATTGTAGGATTTTGACATATGTCAATTTTCGTCATTTTGTTTTTAATTTCTAATATTATTTAGAAATAATAATAAATAAAATGAATATCAAATTTATTTAACTAATTCTATATTTATTTATTTATTTATTTTAAACAAAATTATAAAAAATAACCGATAATGGGATCCATAATAGTATGAAATAATAATCTTGTACATAGATTAAACTTTATTAATGGAATCCATAATAACTATGTGCATGGTCATCTAGTGAACTAAAATATTCGGTTAAAATTCTAACCAACAGAAGGAATCACAAATATGCAGTTGTCAAGGCTACATTCTCCCTTAGAGTATTAATGAAATATAATTTTTAGAAAATAATTATGAGTTGTATTTTTCTAAAAATAGATATTAATAATCATTAAATTCAATTTTATGTTTTATGACTATAAATAAGTGGGTAGAGATCAGTCTCTTCCCAGTTAAATAAAAAAACATCCGAAACAAAAAAAATATATATATTTACGAGAAAAAGAGCAAGGAAGAACTGTGATTAGTGCTGGCACTAAGGTGCGTTAGCTCCCCTTTGACATCAATATTTTTGTATTTGACACCTTTTCCAACTAAGCTCTTTTGTTAAATTTTTAATTGACGTACAACCTTTTTCATGCATAGATCCATTTCAAATTTAATTTATTTTTAAATTCTTTTATTATGATCTTGAACATTGAGTACATTTCCTTCTGTATATATTTGTTTCAGTGGACATGAAATTGAATTTATAAGTATAAGAGAACGTACAGAATCAAACAAGAACATTTTGTAAATCATGAGATACCAATTTATAGAATTTTATATATGATATTTGTTCCGATGATATTCAAATTTGTTTTGTCTGTCTTACTTAGCATTTATGTTTTAGGAGTATGTATCTTCGGAGGTCTTTATAGGGTACATATGAGTATATGACCTACTCCTTTATCGGACACTGTAACATCAGACAAGAGATTTGATTTGATGTGTTTGGAGTCATGCTAGTATACCATAGACTTTCATCTTTATTGTGCGTAGGACGCTGAGGAAGAAATTAGTTGTAAATTGTGAATTTACTAATGCGTCATAGAGTGTTTGATGAAAATATTTGACTTAACGAGTTCATAAGAAATTCAAAATAAGGTATAGACCAAAGAAATAATCTCAATAGGAAATTGTTTTAAGCCACATGATTAGACTTAAAAAGTAACTATTCATTGCATTTTGATTTTTGTCCTTCGTTTTGAAATTTCGAACATAAAAAATATATATTTTTTCGTTGCACTGAGAAATATTTAGTTTCTCATTCGCATTGTATTTTTTTTTTTTATAAACAAGTGAGGAAGAAATGAAAAATGTTGGTAGCCACTATTTTAATAAATAATTATCTATTTTTAATTTAAATTTATGTAATTATTAAATGATATTGTGATGTGGATCATGTGGTAATAAGTAGCGAGTTTGTTGAATTATTTTAACTAAATTATTGTGATATAAAATTGAGATTTTTTTTTGACTTGCATGTAAAATTTGACGCATAGCGTCATCAAACGCGGCTGACAGTTCGGTTTCAAATTCGAGCTATTACAAGAATATTTTAGTTTCGTGTTGTTCGCTTGTAATTTTTTTTCTTTCTTTTTTCTCTTTTTTTAATCTTGTCGCTATAATTCAAAAGATATCATTTTGTGATCGTCTTATATATAAAATTATATAAGAAAAAATTGAAAAACTTGACCGCTATACTAACTGTTTTTGTGTGAGCTAAAAATTTACAAAAACAAAAATATTTTGAACACTATACTCTAAATATAGATAAATATTTTAGTTATTTTATATTTAAGATTGAGCATACGATGAATAGCTATTCGATGGAAGTATATCGATCATT